>JAMKCH010037487.1:0-91355 GCA_023653785.1 Ophioderma brevispina | reverse complement strand
TTTTTTGCAGTGTTGGTAACCGAAACTTAAACTTGTGAAACCAAGTGACCCCTGGCCTCCGAGTATTTCGGCTTATATCACCAAGCAGTGCAACTGTGCTTCTAAACAACTGAGCATGAGGGTAGCGGACCTAGGTCATTTGATCCAACGAATTAGGTTTTGACGTTTTTGTCTTCGTTTTCTTATTGAATAAATGATGAAATTAAATTTTGAAATATTTAGGCCTAATTCACTGAAAAGCCCTAGAGCTTGTTGTTGATTTTTTTTTGGTGCTTTTCATCGTTGACAGTGTTGTCAACAATTATTAATTGAGTAATTTGGGTGGGACATGGCACAGTGGTATACATGTATGATAATAGAGGTCTTTCACCACTCATGGCCATACCCTATACAAAAGGTGTTAGTTCCAGTAGTATTCATCATTCAGATCAATTTGCTTACCCCGACCTCCAAAGTACTTGGCTATTCAAAGTGTGACCCATACTTTTATGCATACATATCCAACCATGGCCATTCGTTCTTTTAATTTAAAAATTCTCAGAAATTTGGAATAGACTTTACCATTCCGGCAAGATGGCCGCTAATCTGCAGGTGGGAAAACACTCTATGTGTGTTTTACATGGAGGCCCGCTGGGAAATGAGGCCATGCTCAATTGTTGCATTTGCACAATCATATTTTGGGCAATTCCAAAGCACTGTCCCATGAGCCTAAAAATTAAAAATCATTTTAAGCAGCAATTTTACATTGATGTGGAAGAAAGATTACCTATACTGTTTATAAATCTGCAAAAATGTTCCAATTGGGGTCATTCTGTGTTAAAATGAAAGTTGACCAAATTCTGAAAAAGTTCCCAGTGACCCTCAAGATTTTCGTGAAATTATGTCAAAATGTGATACAGTAGTCAAACACAAAACACAGGCAAAAAAGTAAGTTCATATTTCCATCGGTTTCCGCGATTTGTCTTTTGAAAGTTGCTCCGAAAACACCCAGAGTTGCGAAAAATATTTGCGATTGGGATTTTTTTCAGGTTTGCACATGTATGCATAATCTTAAAGTGGACAACAGTGTTAAAGTACTATTAGGTTTTACCTATCTTTGACCAAAGATTTTTAGAATCTGGCTTCAAATAATCTCCTACAAAGTACGTGTATTTGCCCCAAAGTAGGCATTTATTCAACTGCAAGTAAGGTCTGGAGATTTTTGGGGTCACCCTGCTGCCCACACCCAGGGGTCACATAAGTATCAAAATTGCCGATGTACATGTTGATATCTTCTAAGAGGCATGTCTATGAGGAAAAGTAAAAATAAATAAAATGCAAATGGAGGAAAGGAAGGGTGTGCATCTGAAATGGTATGCATCAGGTGCAAAAAGGCCAAAAAAGACCCCATCCGTCTTGTGAGTGGTTCCCTCCCGTGGGTTCCCCTGTGCATAGTTGAAAGCTTTGGCATGAATTCCTTCTTGTCAAATGAAAGAACCGGGGTCAATGCACTTTTATAATTGGGAGGCATTATTTCTTTAATATGCACACTCCATATAGCCCACCACTCAATGATTGCAAACGGTCAATTCCACCGTCACGGACGTTACATTTTCTTCATTTTAATTCTTGCACAATTTTGTAAAGTTTAATTGTTGCTCGCTGACCATTGAATTTTAAATCTATACTTTGCCTGCAATCTGGCCTGTACCCACCATCACCTGAATTCAAGTGAACCGATGGGCTCATCGCAACCGATGAAATCAAATATTGGGGGCCATGCCGACCCCTCCCTCTAGCTACTCCACGGATCAGTATCGGAAATGGGAGAGAGAGTGGTAAAAGTGTTACGTCCATGATGGGGGAATTGCCCCTTTGCAACCATTGAGTGGTGAGTCATATGGACTGTGCAGAGATAAAAGGTCAAAGGTTAAACTTTTTTCCACAAAAAAGATTGCTTTAAGGACTGGGTAATATGGATGTTCTGAATGTGAGGTCAAAGGTCACTGGGGTTATTTGGGATCACAGTTTAAAAATCATAATCAAAATTACTCAAAGCTAATTAGGCATCACTGTTGTGCTGCATTGAATTTTGCAAAAGTGAACACTGTATTTTACACTCAAGTTGTTAAGTATGTGGTTGCTGTATGAGCCGCTGAACCATTGGTGCTCTGGTTTGGCAGCGAAACAACAAAGATGTGGTTCTGAAAAGATTGGTTTTGGCCAATTGTAGAGTTAATGATTCAAACATGTTTCAGAGTGGTTCTCCACAAATCAACAATGCCGCATTGGACACAGTTGTGTCCAATACGGCATTGTTGATTTGTGTTGAACCACTACATGTGTGTGTAACCTGTTTGAATCTTTATGGAAGCTTATTAATATCACGTTTAGAGGAGCATAATTATTCTCACTATACAAGCTCATACTACACTAAAATGTTCCCTGTTCGACAGAAATCATTCCTTGTAAAACATTTCAGCAAAATCTAAAACAAAACGATAGTCTTGGCATATTTGTTGCTTTGCTGTTTGCCACTGGTGCCCAAATGGGACGAACAGTAGCATCCACTAAAAAAACACCATGTAAACGCACTTCTGTGAACACTGCGCCAGATGTGATATGCTGATTTGCATATCAACTGTGGGTTGATAATGAATCAATGGTACGCTCCTGTACAAGGAGATAAAGCAAGTTTGTTAAATGTTGATTAAACCACTATCCTTAAGACAACTCAGAATAAACTCTAACAATATTCACTCAACATTTAACATAGATCTACACTAAGGGTGTCGGCGGCAATTGACAATTACATTGCTCACTTGCCAGGTTGACATTGTAGGCAAGCATTCCAGACAGGGTGGGCGTGTTGTTTAGAGTATTGTGCCAAAAGGTCCCTTGTGGATTATCGGAAGTCTGTACTTCTGGTAATGAATTCAACCATGTGAATTTCATTGGCACGTGAAAGGTTGTGTTACTCATGTGTCATGTTCTTCCTATACGTGCCAAAAGTCCCTATAATCTTGTGAGCACTACATCCTGATTGGTCAAAATTGAACTTATGTGATTGTTTGAGCTAATTAGCAAAATGGTAAGAATGGTAGTATGTCTAAAGTGGGCTTGAGCCAGAGATGCCAGATTTCAGATTTTTATCTGAATTCAGATTTTTTTTCTCCCAAATTTCTGCAGTTTTATTTATTTTCAGCCTGTTTTGGGTCTTTTTCACCCAAATTTATGTGCTTTTTCAGATTTTTTGGGTGACACTCACTGGCATCTCTGTTGAGCTTAAAGGTGCAACGAGAAATTTTGAGGCATCCATATATTTTATCATATATTTTGTCAGAGTGATTTCATACAGAATACTCACTCATTATATTTCTTGTATTTGGCTACAGAAATGTCCTAAAAGTGAAAGTGATTTTGATTTGCTTAAATGTCACTGTAAAACATTGGCCGAATTTTGAATTTGCTCCAATAGGAGACTAGAAATTTCAAAATTTTGGTACCAAAGAATGTGTTTAAATAAGCTTCACCCTTTCAGATGGGGATATTTTCAAAAATCGGGGCTTAAAATTTTTAGGGACACCTGATATGTGAAATCTCATGTTGCACCTTGAAAATATTTGGAAGCAGGGGCATACCGAGGCAATCAACCCAGTGGGGAAAAATTCCCTCCCCTCCAAGTGCTAAATGCTGCAAGTGTGGAAATTAGCCCATTTTAAAATTGATTTGGCCCAAATTTAGGCTAAAGTTGGTTGCAATCCCTCAAAAATTAGGACGGAAATGGGAAATATTATTCCCCTTTTTGTCCCAATAGTGGAGCACTGCGACCTTTCCTGGTCTGACGCCACTTTTTCGGACTTTCCGTTTCAAACTTTTTTATTGAAAATCGAGACTAAGTTTATGTGAAACAAATTCCGAATTTACTCAGATACCATGTCTTCGACTGGAAGGGGCCCATCATAGATAAAAAAGCTAACCATTCAAACGAAAAGTCCAGGGAGGCATATGGATTAGAAGGCAGGCCAAACATCATGAACCGAGACATTCTCTAGACCATGTATTTTGATTCACTGCTTATACTATCACATCCTGGTAAAATCCTGCAATCAGTTTCCAGGGAGAAGCAGTGAACCAAATAACTTTAGCTACTTTTGAGAAAGTCAGCATCCCCCCCGATTGCAAAAGCTACTATCTGAAATCTGTATGAAAAGGCATATAGGTTCTTCTAGGGGCTTATTTCCGTGCCTAGATTTTGCCCGAATTAGTGTCCTATACTTCATTTGCTTTCTCCGTGCAGTGACTGCTGCACGAGATTGTGACGGTCCGAACATTCTACCTCACACGCTAACTTACAATCACGGGCGTTTGTACACAACGTGCACAAAAACGACACTCTTGACCGTGCGTAAAAGCTGCGTCAAGGGTTATGTGAACCCTCAAACGTACTTGCACGGAGGTAGCGAATCGACTATACCCAGGGGCCTACCCATCCAAAGTGTTTAGACATAAATTTTTTGATATTGTTAATATGAATGTCTCCAAACTTTGGCCCGTACCCGAAAAGATGTTTAACACAAAGTTTAACTGCGCAATCATTTACCTTTGAAGTAGTGAGGTGGATCAGTAATCACCATTCCCTTATGAAACAGTTATGTAGATGTTAGTTTGTTCGTACAAGGACGTTTATAATTTTTTTGTGTAATCAAAAAATTCGATGCCTTTACCCTAGTTAAAAAATTATACCCTTATCTACCTCACTATTTCAGAGATAAACCGTTCGTTTAATAAAACATTTGTCAAACACCTTTTTGGAGCTGGCAGGACCACTTACACATGCACGATGTAGTACACTGTGTGTGTGTGTGTGTGTGTGTTTCCCTAATTATGTTTTTTTTAAATTGACCTCCATTGAAAAGTTCAATTGGAACCACGAACTTCTGATCTAGGTGTCAGCATGGGATCCTCATATTTGTAGTCATAGGTCACATTACAAGGTCAAGATGAATACATGTGAGTTCAAGTGGAAAGATAGTCGGGTCAGCCCACAGGCTATAAGCCATATTCACACTCACAACACTCAAAGGTTTTAAACTCCAGAGGTGACAATTAAATCCACTTATTTTACTTCACTCCAAATTCGTCACACATGTGCCGAACTCTGAACTCATCCACCTGACCATTTTCCTCCGCTTCTCATATCGGAGTTAGACCGAAGTCACCATACCGGAAGCCTTGCACTTTCGCGCGATATATTCAAACACAGGAAATTTGACCTTGCGAGGTCACATCCGCTCACTATCCCCCGAGGCTGTCCACCCAACTGCCGATACACTCCAAAACACTCCGTAGTGTTAATGGAGTTTGAGTTTTCACCCCCTAGTTTTTTAGGGGGATAAAACCCTGCTAGACCCTCGATAACTCCGGAGTTTAAACCTCCGAATGCGTCCGCACGGCCAAAAACCCGATCGCACACTCCGATTTTGAAACTCCGGAGTTCAGCCTCCGTGTTGGACACGACTTATTCTTGATATACGAGCGTGAAAGCCAAGAACTGCAAATTGTAGTTTTTTTTTTCTTGTGTATAAAAAAAAAGACAGTTGGTTTGCCCGTCACAACTGAACTGAAACAACACACAATTTTGTTCTTGAAAACGCTCTGAATACACCTTTAAATATTCCTATACTTCAATTAAATATCTCAATAGACCTTGAATTTCAAGTCTTTGCAACCTACCATTTCATGTTAGTGTCAGAGTCTGTCATGTTAATTTTTTATCTTTTCAGAACAACATGCAACTATGGTTTTAAGGAAACCCCATGAAGATAGGCGGGCCAAGGGCAGTACATGTATGACGAGAAGGCCACCAAGTACCGATATTGTATTAATAATTTGTCTGCCATGGTAGATACATCAGTATAAAATTTTGCCAAAATTGCCTTCCATCTTGACATTTAAAAAGATGTGTTTCCATGGACCAGTGGCAATTCCCATGTCAGTGGTGGAACAGGGAAATACTGAGGAGGAGTCCACCCATAGTGCCACTGGGAGTTGTGTGATACAAATCCCTATGGGCGGCCTCAAAGGGCCCAATACAATAAAATTATTTTTGTTCAAACTAATTTTATCAAATTAAAATTTAGAGTGGGATGTTCTTGATCCACTATGGTTTTGAGCTGGGGATGGGAGTTTTGCAATTCCAGAAGAAACTGGAGAAATTGAAAAAAATGGAAGAAATCAGAACTGTATTACAACAACCTAAATTACACCATATTTGTCTGCTTTGCACTTCAATTATTTCAGGCTACTTTAATGACCTTACAGAGAACATGTCCAAATCTTTTTCCCCAAACTAATTTTCCAAGTTTTATCAGCATGTTGGTATCCCGTGTAAGTATTCTTCTTCACAGTTTTGTCTGCAATAATATTACTAGATAATAATTGTAATCCATCCGTTTTCAAATTTTCCATGTGCCCATTTTACCCTATATTTATACAATTATAAGGGGATCTGCAACAATAGAAAAAGCTTTTAAAATCAGTATGGTCCTATATAATTTTAAAATACATCACCATGATCATAAAGTAGGTTTATCCAGCTGTGTAATATTGCACAGAACAGTCCTGTGTCAAGACTTTAAGCTTTTATTCAGTCAGGCATATAAAATCCCTCATTGAAGTCTTGACACTAGACCAAGTCATACATATTACATGAAGGAATGACCTTAACCCTAACCCCACAAGAGCCCTTCCCAAGGTGACCACTGAATCTCACAAAACATACAGCGAAGGATAATCTATCCCGTGTACATCACTGAATCTCAACAAATCAACAACTCTTCATTCTTGACTAGGAAATATCTGAATCTCACAATAGCTCACAGTATCAACTTTAACTTATCTTTAAATCCACTGAATCTCACAAAATCACACCGGTGTCCATGTATGTAAACCACTGAATCTCACAAAAATCTGACAAATAGCTTAGTGCAGAGTGTTTATCACTGAATCTCACAAAGTCCCACAATATGTACGCATTTGGTGTGGTTTAGGCCATCAAAAAAATGAATGCTGCCTTAACCCACCACTATTGGGCAACATAATCAATTCCAAAAGAATTGTATTGAGAATACCTTTAAAAACACATATCAAAGTACTCCTAAAATCAAATGAGTGGAACATATTTTTTAGGTGGAGGGTTTATACATGGGTCAAATATGAAAAGTTAATCAACGCGTCGAAAAGTATTCCAACGTTTCGTTACACTTTCCAGGATTAAAAAAAGGGTATAGTTTGCCATATCTGCAGGTTGTAGTTCATAGTATGAGTCAAAATATTTCAAGGTCACAATGGGGTTAAATCTCAGATATATCCCGTTCGTTATGAAAATGGTGTCAAATTGTTCTCTAATGTGCAGAACCCGAAAATATACTGGTTGCACCATCTATAATATTCGTTGCATATTGGAACGCAAAATGTGAACTGGGGGCTACAGTGTCTATGGAAGGCAGTAGCATAGCTCTGTAATTCTTATATAGACAGTTCAAACAAAGAATCGATTTACATTTACTTTCTAGTGGGACAAATTAAACAATTACAACCAGTCCGATCCAAATCGGACCATTCTATGAATTTTACCTCCAGGATGACCTTGAACTTTATGAGCCTATTGTCACTAAAACTAAACGCGTAGATGGGCAAAACCTATACTTTTTTAAAACCTTGGAGTGCCGATAAATTGGTACATCATTTAAATCAATTCGAACAATTCTAATTTTTACCCCTTACAAACGTTCCCCCTTAGTTCTATATGTTTCCCTAGTGATTTTTGGAGACTTTAATATATTATTTTTGGACTATTTCAAGTATACTTAAACACCAAAATATTGTTTCTGTTGCATTTGTGTGGGGTCAAATCATACAATTATTGGACTATTTGGGTGAGATTTTGTGGGGTTAGGGTTTAAAGGTAGTGACCATTACCCTAACAACAACCAATTAACCACATGATACCACACAAGGCAATTTTGTGGTAAATTGGATAATTGGATCTTCAACATCATCCATCAGTCACTGTGGTATCTGTGTACTGAATTGTTTTATTGTGCATCATCAGTTGTGGTCCTTGTGGTAATTGGTGGTGTACCATCCTCAGGCCTGTTGTAATGTGTATTATGTAGTAATGCTTGCAAACATCGTGAATGTATTCAATGCAGTGTTCTTGTTTTTGCATATTGATTAGAAATTGTTATTCCTAGAGAAGAAATTGATAATAATAATATCAATATTTTTTTCCTGTTGCGGTAATATAAAACAAATTGACTGCTCTCTAATATGGTGAAATGGTACAAAATACTTCCTTGGTGCCAAGGATACCAGTAGGCAAAAATAGTTTGGCAAAATAGTTTCCCGCCACTATCCCTCTTAAGCAGTATAAGCAATGATTTTTGCTTACAGAATTTGGGATTTTCAATTTTTTATGGAAATTGTATGAGTTGTAATTTTCACAGATGCTTTAACACTCTAAGTGAAACTCATTCTATATTTTCCATGTCTTTATATTTGAATGTCCATTTAAATAAATTGTTGAAAATTAAAACACCACAAAAATAACAAACCTTTACAGAGTAACAAAGGCTGGTAGTCTAAACCGGTTTTAAACCAGTTTCTTTAGAATGGCCCATCGAGGTACTAAGGCTGTAATTCTTAACCCGGGTTTAACCAGGTTTTCTCTTCTCTTCTCATGATGGACCATATGAGGTACATAAGGCTGTAATTCTAAACCCGGTTTTAAAACAGTTTTCTTCCTGAATGGACAATAGATGTATTAAGGGCTGTGGTATTTCTAACCCCGGGTTTAAACCAGGTTTTATTTCTTCATGAATGGGACCATGAGTATTAAGGCTGGTATTCTAACCTGGGTTAAACCAGTTCTTCAGAATGGAAATAGAGGTATTAAGGCCTGTATTCTAACCCGGGTTTAAACCAGGTTTAGTTTTCTTCATGAATGGACCCTAGAGGTATTAAGTGGTCTTTCTAACCCGGTTTTAAACAGGTTTTCTTCTTCATGAAGGACCATAGTGGTATTAATGCCATGTTGCCCAACAAAATTTTCGCCTACCCGGCAAAGGGCCGCGCCAAGGCTGCGGCAAATGGCCAAAAAGTAGCCCATTTGTCACTTGTCGCTTAGCGCATGTGAGGGCGCTTATTTTAATTTAACGAAAATGCCATTTTTTCCGATTTTTTACTATTTTTTAATTTATTTTTATATTTATTTTTATATTTCTGATTTATTATTTTTGTTTTATAAAAGAATCTATTTTGTTGTTTTTGTTTTCTCTTCTTTTCTTTCTCTTCATTTTTTCTATTTTTTTTCTCTATATTCTTTGTTTCTTATTAACACACCTCGATAAACATAATTTCGCAATAAGTAACAAACAGGCTTGGAAAAATGTAGAATTTCCTTTCCCGGGAAGCCGAATATGATTTCCATCCAGGACAAGCTTCCAACATAATGAAATTCTTCACCTCAAATGATTCCTAAGGGTCCGGCGCGTTTAGAAAACCAGCTTTTAACACCGATTTTCGGCAAGGTTCCGGTTTTTTTTCTCGCACTGATAAATTGGTATTTTCCTGCGCCAAAAATTCACCAAATCCACGTAAATTTCCGCCCTCAACAGACTAAGGTCCTGGTAAGACAACCATATAATTGAATATATCGCAACAGAAAGGATGCGTGCGACGTATCCTTCTAATACATCCTAACAGCATGCCCTCTCCAACGTTTCAACCCAGTATGCCGGGAATGAGCCTACCCTTTTACATTGTAGCCTACTCCCCCCCCCCCCCCCCCCCCCCCCTTGTAAGGAGCACATCGTAACAGCTTGGCAAGGTTTAATTGCCCTCTTCACGTGTACCATCCATGACGGTCACTTTTTGTTAGGATATTATTTGTTTTAAAACCTGGTGAGCAACCTCCCCCGTCTTGTAAGGAGCATCCTTGCAGCTTAGTAAGGTTTAATTGTCCTCTCACGTATACCACCCATGACGGTCAATTTTTGTTACCCAGATATTATTTGTTGTTATCCTGAGTGAGCACCTTACTACCCGTCGTGTAAGGAGCAAATCCTCCAGCTTAAGCAAGGGTTCAATGCCCGTCACGTGTACCACCCATGACGGTCACTTTTGTTAGGATAATTATTTGTTGTTATACCTGAGTGATCACCCCGTCGTGTAAGGAGCACAAAGCACTCCGATCACGGGATGAGTTGAGAGTTTGTTCATACCCGAGACGATGACCAAGCTAGTACCCCCTGTAGTGAATGCAGGTTAAAGCATTTTCAAGAAGGAAAGGAGCGCTAATCAATTACGGACCTTTAAACTTTATCGGACAGTCGAAATAAATGATGTACAGAGGGATAAGGGATGTCCGCGGGTGCCGCGCCTTGTGACTATGAAAAGTAAGCCCAATTTGGGGCAACCAGCGGCGGCCTTTTTTTAGGAGCGGCAGGCATGTAAAAAGTAGCCCCAATTGTGCGGGTAAACCGCGGCGTTGGACAACACTGATACGGATGGTATCTAACACGGGTTTTAACAGTTTCGTTCTTCATGAAGGGACCATTAGAGGTATTAAGGCTGGTATTCTAACCCGGGTTTTAAAACCCGGTTTTTAATGAATGGATCATTTTCCTTTCAACATTACTCTGAAAGATGCTGTAGACGTGAGGAAATTCCTCATGGAATGGCCCATCTACACAGCTGTTTGATAGTCTATTATTATGAAAAATCAAAATAAAACAAAAAATATCAACGGCGACACAGTTTGACAACTGATTTGGATTATTCAAGATACACTCTACATTATGTGTTAATTTTATGAAATTGCCATTGCGGAAAATATGATTTTTCTTCACCAATTCTAGTTGTAAACGTATTTCTATGGGAAATGAGCATATAGAGGGCGCTATAACATAGAGATTATAACATTGGTAGGCCTATTGCAAAGATCCGCAATGGAATTTATAATTTTTGCCAGAGGTAATAGCTCTTTGATGTCCCTACTTATATCTGTTGTCAAAATTGTGTCGCCACTGCTTAAAATTGCTTAAAAATAAGAGACAATGTGCATGGGGTCAAACAGCTGTGTCTGTGTGACTTTGTTCCTCACCCTTACATGACTTTTAAGTAGTGGGACACGCCATACAGAAGTAGCCAAAGCGGGAGCTCGATCAGAGGTTTGTGGATTGAACACAACCTCGAGATTTTCTACCACGACAACCTGGTCTGTATGCCGAGAAGTAACAAAAAACCCCTTCCAGAAAAGTTATCTGTCGTGTTTATGGTAAACTCGGGGTAAGTTCTTAACACCCAACTAGTAGTTTTGATGTTAGTGATTTGGGTGTGCATTATGGGATGTGTTTTGTATGTATTTAAAAAAAAAAGTGGGGGGGGGGGGAGTTTATTAGATTTTTGTTTGCATATGCTTGTAAAGTAGTAGTAGTAAAACCAAAGTTTTAATCCGGTTTTACCCGCCAACTGGGTGGCCGGATTCACCTCACATTCACAGCGAGTACTGCTGTGTTATGATTTATTGGTGAAAAGGTAATGACACGCGAACTTCATGACGTCAATGTGTTGGATGGCCATGGCTATCAGAGCTGAAGCCCTTGTAGGTAGATTTTTTTTTTTAGTCTACCAGGGTGAACAAGCTAACCCCTCACCAGTTTCCTTAGAAACCGAGGGTTGACGGTTTAGCCCCCAACACCCAGACCTGGGGACAGGTAGTACTAGATACCAGTAGCAGGCCCTCAAGAAAACCGGACCATGTATACATGTGTGACACATGTACACATGTCTGATATAAGTGTAAGCACTCAAAATGTTTGGATACACTGTGGTTAATGTTAAATTATGTTACTTACATGCACACCACATGCACAATAAAAATTGCACGATAAAAATATGCACACTAATGAAAACTACCCATAGGTTATCCTTGCTGTTGGGGAGAGGAACACAGTTTCTATTTATAGAGAGAGTAAAAAATTAATTGAGGTCATAAAGTGATGTAAATAAGAAAAATGTAGTTATATAAATGTGATTTTGGTCACGTTGAGTTAACACCTGATGATTTGTTTGATTCATTAGAAATGGAAGGTTATACCAAAACGTCATACAAGATAATGCAATAAATCACTGGAAAATCCATATAATTGTCACTGAAGAATAACATGCTCTGTCATTAGCAAGGTGTGCAATCTTTACTGGTAATTTTTATGTTGTGTCATACAATCATGTAAAATGTCATGGTGCCACCCCCCCCCCCCCCCAAGGCGCTGATATGTTGCGCTCTTAAAGGTGGGTTGGACCAGATCCACAAACTGACCCCTCCCCCCCTATTTTACTCCATCAAAGTTGAGATTTTGGTATTTATAGAAAGGCATATTTTCCTAATTACACCAGTGAAAATGTTTCCTTGTGAGTATGAATGAAAACCTAACAAAAAAAAAAAAACAAAGCCAAACAAAAAAAAAAACCCCCCCCCCAAAAAAATCAACTTAGACCAGCGAGAATTGCTGTGCCCAGGTTTGCAATTCCATCTTGATAATATTTATGGAATAAATCGATACTGCTATTGTATCAGTAATTCAAAAATAATGTTAGCTCCACTGGGCGACGATTGTCAGAATTATCTTGGGAAAGCAAGAGAAGGGGTGCCAAAATTCATATGCCAGGGGTTCAAGTTACGATTGTAGGCATTTTTTTTTTGTGTGTTTTGTGCGCCTGCTTAAGACAGAAGACACATAGGGATCACTTTTGTGTCGCATGCCTTAAGGCAGAAAGACACCATTCGGGATACTTTTGTCCACTGTTGTTGTCTGTTGTGTTGATGTCTGTGTTGTCTGATGTGAAAAAGGTTAAACTTGTACCTGTAATATCCACATACTTTGAGGATTTTAAACCAAATTTGAGACACAGGGCAACTGACATGCCCCATTGTTGATGAGATCAAGGTCACATACCCAAGATCAAAAGGTCATGTGAGGTCAAGTTGTAAAAGAGGCTGAAAATGTAAAATTAACCCATTTGAAAAGTTGAAGAAAAACCCCCAAAAAACCCCCAAAAAAAAAAAAAAAAAAAAAAAATGTTCAAGTGGAACCAATTGAGTCAAGGTTGACAAACAAGGGATCCCTTCATTTCTTCGATGAGCGTCAAAGGTCAATACCAAGGTCAAAAGTCATGTGAGGTCAAGTGTAAGATAGGACTGAAAATGTAAAAGACCTCATTGAAACGTTGAAGTGCAAGGTCACATATCAAGGTCACAGGTTCATGAGGGCCTATCATTCACAAAACAGCGACGCAGGCGACACAAGCGGTCGAGGAATTTTGGAATGGTACTTGTAATTAAATAAATTTCACTTTTGGCATAGTCGTTTTTCAACTATCATAGCTATCTTGCGCTTCATTTTTAGTAGATGAAACTCTGGGCCTTATAAAATATTTTTGAGTGAAATTGCCAGAATACAGTAAGAGAAATGATCAAACGGACAAGTAGATATGAAAACCAAAAAGTAAGTTTTGAACCTGCCTGTCACGCCTAATCAGCCATATAAAGAAGCATGCTTGGATTTTCGCTGTGTACGAAAAAATTGAGGGTACGTTTTTCCGTATCAACTTCCGTCATAAACCCGATGCTCGTCTTTTTCAAAGACTTAATGGTAGCGGGGCTCTAATGCAATATCGTCGGTCACACAGACTTACTTAAGCTAGTCTTAGGCATGAAATTTAAATCAATGACCGTCATTGGAAAGTACCTATGTTGTAGCGAGGTCAATCCACTACCTCGACAGATTTTGAAGTCAATTATTATTCCTAAATTTCCATATTACTAAGATGTATTGAACTAGGTTTAAGAGGAGATTTTGTAATGAAACTGAGACATATACTGCCATAGTAATGCACGTAGCAGCTCCCCAAAATACCGTTTGGAAATCCCCCACTGCCCAAACATCGACCAGGTCCGTGTCCTACCCCCCTGCATTTTTGTACGGAGGCATCATCTTGTTAATCAGTACTCCTGAGATGAACATTTGCAAGGGAATCAAACGCCATCTGTATGAGACTTCTTAGGAACTAGTTTCTACTCAACTTTATTACTTTTAATGAAAATGTTGACATAATAGAAAACATTTTTCAGTTTACTTTAATTATTATAAATGAAGAGAACACGCATGTTTGTCCTTTACTTGAATGATGTGCCTTTATTTCAGCACAGTGTCCCCAGGGGGTTTCTGCTGCGTAATGTGACTGTTATGAATGTTAGAAGCAATCATACAGCTCAAAACATATGATCAAAATGCTTCAAGTTGATAACTTATTGACAACACTGATCAACTATAGTGGTTTGGATGCGATATAAAATTAGGAAGCCGAGCAAATTGAGAGACAAATTAGCTTAGGTAATTAGAACCGATATGTACATTCGTCAAGGCTTGTCCCCTGCTGAGATGCTGTAGCATTCAAAAGACAGTCTTAAATACACTGTACTAATTAAACAAAAATGTTTGACTTCACTGCTGAATACATGGGCACAATCATAAGTTGGGAAGAAATTTGTATCTGCCACCACCCTGTTAATTCTTCAGCCTCAACGGCTAAACTGGCATGTTGAAGATATTGGCAAAAGTTAACTGAAATATAACACAAGTTTTTACATGGAATGTAGGTGGTAACAGCAGTTCTTCAGAAACCCTTTACATCATATACAGTGTTCCATGAGAACCGGGAGCTGCCAACCGCTGGAACCTTTATGTAAATGCATGCCAAACACAATACCTTCCCCGTCCTATGTAATGGAGTGCTAAGAACATTTTAATGCATAGTCATGTACAAGTCCCTATTACAGACGGTCACCAGTTTATTATCATTAGCTTTTTAACTCTTCAAGAATAATAAAAAACTTCCATTGGAAGATTTGTAATAGCACCAAACATTAGGGGAAATTACTGTCATGATCCACGGTTTGGATTGCCACTTTTGTTTACAGATTTAGCCAATTTTTTCACCGATTACCCATTATTATAGTAAAATAAAATCAAAACTGGTGCTTATGAAGTGCTTCAAAGCTGTTGTTATAGGTGGTGTTCATTATATCAAATTTCACTGCCTAATTGGGACTCAAATTTCCATTTGAATAATGCAAAGTATGAATGATTCTCAATGACAGACCTGTGATATGGCATTTTTTACAAAGGTCAGAATCTTAAGGCCAATAAAATGAAAAAAGAACATGTTTGTCTCAGCAGATCTGCACACCTTTTTACTCACTTGAAAGATTGATTTTTTTAAAAATTGATGTAAAAATGAAAATTTGGCCGAAAAAAAAATGAAAAAAGTGGGTCAAATTTTTTTTTTTAAAAGTCCTGCATTTCACATTAGCATTTATTTTTAAAAAGTGGCATTTCTCTTTGCAGTTTTCAACATTTCTTCGAGACAAACTTTTCTTTTTTAAATTTTACCCTGTATTTTTAGCTTTATTTTTGAATTGGTCTCTAATTATTTGAAAATTGAAACAAATTTAAAAAAATTCTCATTAGGTATTAAATAAAAACAAATGTCAAAAGTAATTAATTATTCGTCTTAAAAACATATTTGTTGATTTTTGTCTATTTGCTATACAAAATGATGGAATTCTCTTTTACTACCTCTCAAGTCCTTAAGAACGCCTCATTTTCTGCCCAAATTTCATTCCCGCATAGCATTTTAAGTCTTATTTAAATTCTGCTTTCATTTCATGTAAGAATCTGTTCTGACATGGACCCCATACACCGCAAAATTGCTTATTTCAACGAAGATTAGTTAATCTTGATTAGTTATAAGCGTGCTACCACTACACTTAATTAAGATACAATTGCGTACACACTGATCAGAGGAACTAACAAGATTGAAACAGTGTGGCCTACTGGAAATATTGCGCCTTGTATGTAAACCAACACACACACCTCTTAATTCAACGAAGTTTGCGTACAACACTATAAATCTCATTATCAATTAACCATTCCCTTATTTTGAAAGAGCTGATTTGGGCTTGGGTTGAAATAAAAAAAAAAAAAAAAAAAAAAAAAAAAAAAAAAAAAAAAAAAAAAAAAAAAATTAAGTAAACTTTAATCCTTCGGTGAAATAAGGGAAAGTCGTACCCCTATCCTTGTCAAATTTTTAATCTTCGTTAACGCTAGTGGAATTAAGAGTATTTGATAGTGTGTACGGGGTAATGGGTTTTACTTCTAGCACCATTTAAAATTGAATGAAATTGTAAGCCTAAACCGTTGTTTAGCTGTAAAGAAAATAACCCAAATGAGTTCTGTAAACCCTAGTGTATGAAAATCTGGGTGGCACCAAATGTCCTGGGCCAATGGTTTGCCTGATGGCCTCACATTGGCCATGTATCCCATGTGTATACCATACTTCCTTATTACTTTCATCTCTTGTTTTAATTTACGTTCAGAAGCTATGACCCTAAGGCCCTAAGGCAGCAATGAAGTACACCGAAACATATTCATTTGCCTCAATCAGTAAGTAGACTTATAATGAAGCTGACTTCATATCATTGGTAATTTTAATACTTCCGGTTTCTTTGTCTAATTAATGACGCTAATTCAGTGCCCCTGGTGTTGAGTATGTAATTAGGGGACGATATTCTGAGTGAATGCAATCGCGGCGGGTCCAGATGGGCCATACAAAAGGGTGCATGCAAAGAATAGCTGAAAATGAGCTCAACACTGTTTTGGGATTAAAAGGTTTTCCTGGGACTGAGAGGGGGGGGGGGGTATCCTAAGAAAACATGAGAAACCATACTAAAAACTAAAGTCAAAATCCGGGCTCCCTAAACCCAACAACCTTTATATTGATCTTGTTAGATTCAACTGCAATTGGATGTTACATATTGCCCTGAAAAGGGTGCACGTTTCAGTAGACAGTTTTTATCATCTGTAGATGTGCTACAAGGGAAGAGATAAAAAAATAAGTGAATACAAAACAAGTGTAAGATGGGAGAAAATGGAAAACCCTTCTATAATGGACTAAATACCATATGTACGGCATATCTATTCATGTTGTTACCATTTGATATATTGATAAATAAGGTTCTGTATTTAAGAATAACGGTGAAATTTTTGAACTATACAATCTTGTTAAAATTGTTGGAACACTTTGTGCAATTTGGTTCCCGCCCCTTCATTTCATTCAATGTTGCATGACGCACGACCCAACTATTGGGTGAAATCTGTTCAGCCGACAGAATCTGTTATATACTTTATCTGCTTTGATTCAGACTAAGGCTGTATTACTCATCTGTTAAAGATTACGCTTCCTTTGACAGTGTTCTAATAAGTTTGGACTTCCACTGGACGGAGCACCTTGTATTTATACTCACTGTAGGATTTAATCTGATTTTTTGTGGACTTACACCGGGCAACTGGCACATTTTCAAGCAAAAATATAAAATTTTTTCTTCATTTGCTCTCACGATAATAGTCTAGACCTTTGAAAAACTATCAGATATATTTTATGTACAAAAATACGATACCATACAACACATAGACCTTGAATGAAGGCTAAAACATCTCAGTGATTTTCGATGAATTTAGCTTAATTTGTGGAATTTCCGTAACTTAAATCAACAAATGCGTTTTATTTACATGAATGTCACAGACCCATGCTGCCTTTATATTAAAACCACAAGGTCATAGACCGTTCAAACAGGAGGGTTGCTTTGGGCTCGATCATTTCAGACGAGTACTAATGTATATAAAATTTTATAACCATGCCAAAATATCAGTTTTGGACATTGTTTTAGGGTGCACTGTTTTTCAAAATGTGCCATTGTCACTCTTTAAATGTCTTGCTTTTAAGGATAATGTGACATACTTATTATAAAGACTGTTCTACCATCTCCCCTCCCCCCCCCTCCCAAAAAGAAGAATGCAGTGGGCTCATAGTTTTTGTACGCAAAATGCAGAAAGTCTTGGGCTCACACATGGGTTTAAGTGTACGAACAGCAATTGTTGTGTAATTGGTGATTGGTACTTAGGGCATATAGCACAATTTATATTTTACGTTCCGAAGTACTTGTTATTTTTGTTGGCTTCCTGTAACAGGCAAAAACTCATTACATTTCAATGTGCATGTAATTCATCCTCTGTTGAAGGAAGCCATATACCTGTAGCTAGTTGATATGATGGTATCTTATACACGACTCCTAAATGAGTGTTTATTTAGTGCAAGTTATGCAAGGGAGCTGGAGTTACTTTCATATCGAAGAGGTGTGTCAGTAAACACCCACAGTACTTGCAATGTGTTTGTATGAATGGTGACGTTATTTGTTATCTTATAGGATAGGGTTAGCTTGTGCTACAAAAATGCGGGTTTCCACAGCTGAATCCTTGTAGAGTTACTAGTAAATCCTGTTAAGCACTTCAATGATGTCCCCAGAGGTCAGAGTTAGCAGGGGTGGTCGGGCAACCTTTTTGCGTCAGGGGCCTCATTGGTTGAATCCAAACTATTGGCGGCCGCAAGCAAATAATGGGGTGGGGGGTTACTCAAGTTTATTTGATGAAAAAACTTTGGGGGGCTCGAGTGTGGAATAGGACCCATATCTATCTATCCAATGTTTTGCCGAACAAAGGGACCCTAGCTTTAACCCAGGAGATGTAGATATTTTGGCTAATTTGACATCAATTCACAATTTGCCATTTTTTTTTTTTTTTTTTTAATTTCACATTTTTGTGTAAATTTGGGAAAAAAATGGCTTCAGTTTGATGAAATTTGACTAAATCTCCAACATTTGAAAAAAAATAATTTCGTTTCAGTTTGAGGAAATTAACTAGTTTTCGAATTTTTGACATTTTGAAAAAACAACCCATTTTATACACGCAAAATTGGCATGAAAAAGGGGGTATTCATTTTCCCAGAAGGCTGAAAATAAGACCTCATATTTGGGTTTATGTTCTTTGGTTTTATGTGTTAATATATTTAATATATTTTTTATTTTTTTTAACTAATTATTTGAGATTATATGCATTTATATTTTTTTCGCTGGGTAAGTACCTCGCGGGCATGTGACCCGCCCCCCCTCTTAACGGTCCGCAGGTTGGACCCCCTGTGTTATAGCTCCATCCAAAAGGGCTCTGTGTAAGTGATGTTTAATGGAGGCTCCATATAACAATGTTTGGTTGGTTGTGTACGCTCGCTACATGAGTGTGTGTTTGTGAATGTGTATTACTTGGATCTTACTTTTACCTCTTAACCTCCTTAAACTCATCAGCCAGTTTTAGAAGCAGCGATCTAAAAGAAAGCTGCACAAATCCTTGGATAGTCACGCTGTGACATCCTTTATGTAAGCACCTGTGCATGCAAAGACTGCAACTCTAGGATTGGCCCCCTTGGCATCACAGCCGTCGCTGTTCACGCTACCTGTGACTCAATGTGGGGGCATTATCCATAGTCGCTTGCAACTGACGGAGGCCATGATGATGAGGATGATACTTGGATCATATATACTTGACGACCTAACACAAAAGAAATTCTTTTGAACAGTAAGTGCTCGGATGTTTCTTTGTAATTATGACAGTGCAATTTATTTCCCTAACCTGATGCTGCGTGTGTGTGTTTTGTGATGTGTTACTTGGATCATATATACTTTGACGACCAACACAAAAGAAATTCTGTTGAACAATAGTGCTCGGAATGTTTCTTTTGTCAAGTATGACAGTGCAATTTATTTTCTTAGCATGCATGCATGCATGTGTGTGTGTTTCCCCCCCCCCCCTAAAACTTGGAATCATATATACTTGAGGACCTAACACAAAAACTCTTTTGAATTACAGTCCTCGGAATGTTTCTTTAGTCAAGTATAACAAACTTTATGCCATGTTGTCCCCAGAGGGTTGTATTGAGTCAACCCACAAATGCACCAGTTTTGGGAATTTCACCTCAAATGGATCATGTGATCCCAGAAAAAATCCTATTCTCAACCACATAAAACCCATGACTTTTACGCTCTTTTAACCCACAAAAGCATTGTACTTAGGGATTTTATCTTATCATTAAATGTCCGTGTTCTTAAAATCTTGAACACTTTTTATAATGTTTATACATTATAGTATAGGCACATTCAATGCATTTGGGATTGGTTCAAAACACTGTTTTTTATGATGAGGATACAGCTTCTTTTGATGTCCTCGGAGTATAGATTATACAAAATTGTGTGTGTGGACATGTGCGTGCTTTTGTTGGTGTGACTAGTCGTCAAAATGCAAACAGTTTAATCTCCTTTGGCTGTCTATATTGTGCATGGTTGACTGCATCTTTTATTGGCAAAATATCTGCTGCTTTCACAACATTAAAGGCTGACTCATAGATTTCCCGGGGAGGGCACCCTCATTTTCAAACCAATTGTGTTTTTATTACTTATACATAATGCTTGTTTGTCCATATAATAATCACGTGTGAAATAACTAAGGCTCAAATCGAAGTCCTTCATGTTTTAGAAATCAAATTTGTTTAAAAATCCGGATCTGAAATTTGTCACACACAGTACCCTATGCACTGTATGCTGTACATAAAATTTGTACTGTAAAAATTGAAATATCGTAATTCACTCTAACTTTGGAATTGAGCATTTTAGGTGAAGTATCTTAGTTCTAGTTGACTATTTTTAATTACTACACACAAAATCTATATTTCGAAATCTCTGAGTCAGCCTTTAAAAAAACCTGTTTAAAAAAAATATTACCATTTGAAGTGTAAACTTGTAATATGTGTGCCTTTAACTTGCGCACACCAGTCTGGATTCACACATACACCCACATGTGCCTACCACAACAATTCACATGATATTTGTTGAGCTTTTTGGGATATACCTATCAACCTAGCCAATGAAAAGTTTGATCAAAATATATGGATTAAAATTGATAACTTTCTGTCTTTCTCTCTCTCTTGGTGCAGGGTGCACACACTTTAAAGAAAATGTAGAATGTGGTTTGATGTGTGTATGTTAAAGGTCCTAGTTCAATTGCTATAGCCTCTTTCCCATAGCCCCCCAGAAGTTACCGGAATGTGTCAAAATTTTGGTACAGAATGAAAGCTATTTTTCCCTCATTTCCTTACTTGTTGAATCTTAGGGCTAAGGATGTTTGGTTTGGATGTTATGAGCGAACATATGCCCCATGTTGGTTGAACAATATTTACAATTTAACACAATACTTTATAGGATTACAAAATCACTTTTTATCAAAAAAACTCAAAAAATAAAAAAAATAAAAATATTCAACCTAATGAAAAGGACCCTTACTGAAATCACTTCCAAACAAGTTTGAAAAACAATTTGGATGTTTTACAATTTTGTAAAAACAGTAAAAACCAGGAAGAGTTCCAGAGAGGAGGAAGCAGTTCGTGGCAATTAAGTCCTGGAACAGAAACCCAGGTGTTTGACATCCCTGACAGAATTTACAGTCTATCTAACATGTTTTTGACACAATTCCAAAGCACTCAGACCAGATCCGGCATTGTAACTTAGGCTTGTAGTAAGAATGATCTGGCAAGTGAAAGATGGATTAGCCGGGAGTAGCACATATACAAAGCAATGGTCTGTTAGCTGATATACCAGCAATGTTTTTCAAGTTGATCAATGCTGGCCGTATGTAGCATCTTTTCCGAAAGTGCCACGAACGGCCACCATCCCCCCCTCTGGAACTTTTACCTGTTTTACTGTTTTTAAGACGCAGAATGTAAACATCCCATTGGTTTTCAAACTTGGTGGAAGTGATTTCAGTAAGGTCCTTTCATTATGTCTGAAAAATTTTTTATGCCATTTATTCGCTTTAAAAACCGGTTGAAATATTGATCAAACTTTACACCGTTAGGGTTTTGGGGTGACGGCCATTCTATCAAGATGAAAAAATTTATCGACTTAAAGGGGCACTAGAGACTTCACAAAACGGTGTCCCTAAAAATTGAAAATTCTAATTTTTTTGCACTGTGTAAAGCTTTCTAAATTCTATCAAAAATATCCCCATCTGAAAGGATTACTGTTTTATTTGTCTTTGGCCCTACAAAAAATTGAATTTCCTATAGGAGTAAATATGAAATTCGAGGCCATGTGTTTTTAACCCTCCCCTCGGTGCTGGCCACGCCTAGGGGTTATAGTTATGACGGGCGAGACTTGATGTTGTTGTGTTTTTTTTAATCAGGGCTTAAATTTCTTTTTGTATTGAAGTTTGCACTGACCTTTTGGTAGTGGGTAAGATTGAATCTGAGTCCAACCCTTCAGAGCGTTTTCCAAAATCGGGGTGTCGTTTGGCTGTTTGGAGCCCTTTAAGGATGCCTAAAAGCAATTGGATGAGAGTCATCAGCCTCACAGTCTTGCATTTTTCTATTGTGGATAGCAAAGTCATAGCATTCAGAGAGGCCACTGACCCTCTCAAGGCAACGGATTTGTGCTGTGGCTATTGCTGGCCTGTTGTTATAATGATGACCTCTCCGAACTGAAATGCCTTGGTCCCCTCAGCTGTAAAAAACTCAGTTGATGTAAATTGATCTCCTGACTCCAAGTGTTTGGTAGTAGATGACAGTATGTTATAACTTCAACTTAGTTGGGAACCTGGGGGAGTTTAGCTGTCCAACATTTTACAAAACACTTCTTCTTCTTCCTTCTTCCTCAACAAACATTCTAAATCAACATTTTCTGCAACCGACCGCACCTCCCCCCCCCTATAATGTCCACTTTTGGAGTACAATATTATCAAGAACAAACCTAGGGAGGGTCATCTATATCCAATAACAAGACAAAGATCAACCTCCTTGAGAACTTATGCAATGTAACAAACATTTCTGTAATAGAAGGTCTATACAATAAAATCAACAAGAAACTCAGTACACATGGGTATAAATATACACAAGGGGGTTAACAAATAGGCATAAAATATAATCCAGAACAAAATCCCTTGAAAAGAAACAAAAACAACAACAAATAGTAAACAAACCTAATGAGACTTTGCAACTTTGTACCTGATGCGACCCCAGCAGAGAGGATTGAAACTAGTAGTTTGCCCCGACGTAAGGAACTTCTTTAGCAGAAATTCCTGCTTCCTTGACATCACGTTTCCAAACAACCAAAACCAGCCAAAACACCCTCCACAAAACCTCCAATCCACAACATAAATGAATATAGGTTTCGCTTGTTAAGCTGTTATAAAGCAACCTGTGGATGGGGTGTTGTTAATGGGGGGAGGAAGGGGGGGGGGGATTGAGAGATAAGGTGTTGGGATATCAGGTGTTTGGGATCCTCCGGTGTTGGAGTCCGAGGGACGGCGCGCGCGTGTTGGGCTGCTGGGCCCGCTCGGCTGTTTGGCGCGGCCCCCCTTGTCATTTTTGGTCCGGGGCCGCTGAGGCCCGTTGTCAAAAAAAAAGAAAAGAAACCACTCAACGAACGTAAGACGAAGGGTGGTGACGATGGGTCTCTCATACTGGCAACGGACAAGTGGGTAGAAAGGAGTGAGAGGTGGGCGCGTGGGGGTGGATAGGAGTCACAAGGATGATCAGAGCGGCCGTGGAACTGATAGAAGGTTGCGGTGGGGCTGGTGCAATCGGATTATTTAATATAGGCAGAGTTATTAGAAAGGGGGCAGGGGGGCTGGCGGGTTGTACGTGAGCGGGGGAGGCCGTCAGAGTGAGGGGCTAGTCTCCAGTGTGTTTTTGGTGTATGTTTAATGTTTTATAGGTAGGGTGGAGGCGGGGAAGGGGGATTTAGGGGGTTAATGGGTACTGAAGGTATAGAGGTTATAGTGAGCTTCTGCAAACGGCGGGGGTTTGGTGTAAGGAGGATGGAGTGTGGAAGTGGGTAGGGATACAACGTGCAAGCGTAATGTGCGGGGGAGGTTGAAAGAGAGGGGTGTTGTGGTCGGGGGGGGTGGAGATAGTGGCTTGGGGCGGGGGTGTTAGTTAAAGGGAGAAAGAGAGTGGTGGTAGTTAGGCTATTTTCGGGGTGTAGGTTTCGGGGGGGGCGGTGTGGTGGTGATAGATTTAAAGTATGGTTGTGATGTGATAAATGAGGAGGAGGGTTAGAATTTGGGGAGAAGTGAAGGGAGCAATGGCGGGTAGGTAGTGGAGAGGTAGGAGAGTCTGGGCATGTGGATGTATTACAGGAAGGGCTTGAGGGGATGTGGGGTTAGAAGTCAGAGCAGGGAGGATAAAGGTACGGGGTGAGTATGAGCGTGTGGAGAGGTGAAGTGGCAGGGGTAAGTTGGGTTGAGGAGGATCTCAGCGTGGGCGAAAGAAAAGTGGAAATAGAGAAAGGGTGTTAGAAGGACTGAGAGTATGATTACAGAAGGTCGAATGTGAGGCTGGAAGGAGGTGAATTGTGGGTAGTGCCCGATGAGATTAGAGAATGATAGAAGAATTGAGGAAGGGGGGTCGTAGATTGGAAAGGGGGAGTGGGGGACGATCGCGGGGGGGGGGGGATGCGACGCGTCGGTGGTGTGATGTAGCGACAAAGCGTATGAAGGATATTGGGGTTGCGAAAGGGAAGGGAAATAAGAGGGGAGTGGAGTAGTGTGGAATGTAGGTATGGTGGGAGAGTAAGGTTAGTAGACCGGCGGTTTCGTGATGTTGTTGAAAGACACACCGGTTGAAAGACAAGTTTTGGTGGTGGCAGGCTGAAGCTAGATTTATTAATGCCAATCGAGGAGGGATAGTAGAAATGGAAGGTGAAAGTATCTAAGGGGGGGGTTTGGGGGATGGGGTGGGATAGAAAGAGTAGGACTGTGACATAAAGGAGTTGTTGGTGGAGGGGGGAAGCTGAATAAAGTGGAATTCTATGGGAGGGAGTCGGTTGAAAGAGGAAGGGGGGATGTCAGGGCTGGCACCGGTTGGGGGGAGGTAAAGTAGATGAAAACTCAAGAAGAGTGAGGGTCGTGAAATAGCGCGTGAGTAGACCTGGGGGGGGAAGTGTACGGTTTACGGCTGGGATGTGGTTGGTTAGGGAGGGGGGGATGGTAATGGGAAGGAAGGTAGATGGGGTTTAAGCGCTTGATGGCGGGGCAAAGAGAGGGAGAGGGGGTTGAGGGAGATGAGGCCGAGTACTGTCGAAGCGATTGAGGATAAATTGAGGTTGTGGAGACTTGCCGGATGGTTATGAGGTTACCCTCTCGTTCTGTGTTTATTAGTATTTGAGCGCTGTGATTCCTCTTGTCCCTTTTTTTGTGAGGCCTCTTTGTCACGTATCTGCTTGGTTTTCTGGTTTTCTGCTGCTTTTTCTCCTCTTTTTCTTGGTTTTCCCCCTTTATTTTGTCTGGCTGTTTTTTTTTAACGTCTTATTCCCCCTTTTTTCTTTTTTCTCCTTTTCCCCCTTTATTCGTTTTTTTCCTTTCCTCTCTTTTTTCTCCCTTCTTCCTCTCTTTTTTTTCCTTTTCCTCTTTTTTTTTTCCTTTTCCCTCTTTTTCTTTTGCCTTTCCCCTCTTTTCTTTTTCACTTTCCGTCTTCTTTTTCTTTATTCCTTTCCGCCCTTCTTCTTTCTTTTTCCTTTTCTCCTCTTGAGGGCTATCGTCGGCGTTTTTATTGGGACCTGGGAATTTTTGGTCTTTGTCCGCTGGTGTGTTGTGCCGGGGCCGCTGGCGTGTTGGGCCGGGCCGCTGGGTGTTGTGCCGTGGCCCCGTGGGTTTGGTGTTGGCCGGGCCCTCTGCTGGGTGTTGGTCCGGGTGCCCGCTGGGTGTTGGGCCGGGGGTCCGTGGGGCCTTCGGGCCCGGGCTCCGGTTGGGCTCCGCCGCTGGCGCTGTTGGGCCGGGGTGCCGCTGGGTCTTGGGCCGGGGCCCCTTGTGTGTTGGGCCGGGGAAGATGTGTTTGAAAAAGGCGAAGATGGGTTTGAAAGATGGGACGATGGGTGTTGGGAAGGGAAAGATGGGATTGGGGGGGGGACGGGGAAATGAGGGGGAAGAGGAGGGGGATTGGAAAGGGGAGAGATGGGTATAGTAGGATGGGTGTTGGGAAGATGGGGGTGTTGGGGAAGGGGAAGACATTGGTGTTTGGGCCTAGGCCCCCTGGTGTTGGGCCGGCCCGCTGGGTGTTTTGGGCCGGGGCCGCTGCTGTTGGGCCCAGGGGTTCGCGTGGGCTTGGGGCCGGGCTCCTTTTGGGCTCCGCCGCTTGCCGTTGGGCCGCTGGCGTCTTCGCCGGCGGCCGCTGGTGGTCTTGGGACACGGAGGGGCCCGGGGGCCGCCCTGGTTGTTGGGCCCGGGGGCCGCTGGGTGTTGGGCCGGCCTGCTGCGGTTGGGCCGGGAGGTACGCCGAGGGGCTTCTTGGCGGGGGTTTTGGGCCGGGGGCCGGTGGAGGCGGGCGCGGCTGGTTGTTTGTGCCCGCTGGCGTGTGTTGGCCGGCTGCAGAAGATGGGGTCTTGGGAAGGGGGCACTTCCGGAAGAATGGGTGTTGGACAGGGGGAGTGGATGTTGGGCCGAGGGAAGAAGTGGGGTATTGGGACAGGGCACTGTGGTGTTGGGGCAGGGACGCTGTGGTGTTGCGAAGGCGAAGACTGGGTTGTTGGGCGGGTGTTGGGACAGGGGCAGCGGGTGTTCGGACCGGGGCCGCGGGGTGTTGGCCCGGGCCGACTTGGTGTTGGCCCCGGGTCCGCTGGGTTGTGTGGCAGGGGCCGATGGTGTTTTTGGGCCCGGGGCCGCATGGGTGTTGGGAAGGGGTAGAGGGGATTGAGAAGGGGCCAGATTGGATTTTGGGAAGATGGGCCCTCGGGCAGATTGATTTTGTGAAAAGTGGTGTTGAGAAGATGTGCTGTTTGGAAGGCGGAGTTAGGTTTTGGGAAGGGGAAGATGGTGTTGGGAGGGGACGATGAGGATGGTTGGTGGAGTGGTTTTGCGTAACAAATTCCATCGTACTTGGAAAAAAGTCAAAATTTACATTTTATGATATTTAACCGTTTTAATTTTTTTTCCCAACATATTTTGTGTCACTTTCTGTGAAGTGGTTTGATACCTACTAACATCATAAGTGAGTGGTACATGGCATGCAATCGTTGATGACTCTCGTTATAATATTGAAATTTAAGTATTAGTAATCACCTTTTTATGTCCATTCCTGAAAGCTAAATAAAATGGTAGGAATCTATTGAGGTGGGAAATCTATATGAAATCACTCAAATCATATCACACACAAGTTATGGATGACTTGAAATCTCTGTAAATCAGGTCATCCCATTTTTTCATTCAAAAGCTGCATTGTAATTGCTGGTCACACTCCCCCCTTAAGGTCATGCTGCAAAAATGTGCAGTTGTAACAGATATAGGTGGGTTTGTGAACCTGATGTGTAAGGGGGTGTGGTGCATGCACCTATTTACGTTTGTGCACACTCATGCACAGGATGACATACTTAACCTGGAGACTTTTTTTAGGCCATTTAAATTAGAGTTACAAAATCGTTTTACTTTGAAATGTATAAGGAGAAAGGCAGGCCAAAACATAGGTAAGCACCAATTTTACCTAATCATAGGTCGCACAGCTTGATCATCTGCATTTTCCAGCTTTGTATTTTATGTGAGTGCATGGTTATTTCTGTGCCCTCTTATCGGTGTGAATATGTAGTCTTTATATTCCTTTTATATCTGAACAGAAAACTTGTGATATTTGACTCTTTGCTGCCTAAATAGTACATCTGGTTTCCTCATAATTGTCACCAATTGTCCCCGCCGAACGGTTCGGAACGGGGACTAAAAAATGAGCATCGTCCGTTATCTGTCCTTACTTCCTTTCTTCTGTGAATAAAAATGTTAACACCATGTTGATATACCGATTAATCTGGAGTTCCCTAAGGGCAACAATGATGTAACTTGGTGGAAAAAGCGGGTTGATGAGTTCCTTTCTCGACCCTGATTAGATTTTGGGTTTCAAATATCCCTAATATAAGTATCTAATTTGCATAATTTATGAAATTTTCCTGCAAGGCACCTGTGTTTAACTCCCAAGTTTTTCTGGAGTGCCGTAAGGCGTATATTGAGGTAACTTGGTGGAGAGCAGGCTGAAGAGTTCTCACCTGATTATTTTGGGCGTATTTCGGGCAAATTGAGTATGCAATGATCTAATTAAATATGCAAAAATCAGCTCGTAATTGCTATATTTTTTAAAAAACGGTACATTGGGATACCAAATTCCTGCCCTGCATGAAAGCCCCCCCCGAAAAAGTTTTCATGGGGCACATCCCTTTTTTGCAATTTGAAAGTATGTAATATGCGGCTTATGTATGCAAATTAGCTTATTAAATATTCATATTGCTGTAATCTCTGAACGGTACGTCGATAGGCAAAATTCCTTCGGTACAGGAGACTACTATGCCATAGGGGAGGAGGTGGGTGTTGCGGGGGTATGGGGAGGGGTTGGGTAATTGCGGTTGGTATTGCGGAGTGTTTGGAAGTGGGTGGGTGTGTACGTGGTTTTGGGGAGGGGGTGTTGGGTTGAAAGCAGGGTGTTGGGGAGGGGATGGTTTTGCATGGTGTTGTGGCGGGGGTGTGCAGGGGTTGTTGGGAGGGTGAGAGGTTGCGGGGTGTTTGGGGAGGGGGGTAAAGGGTGGTTGGCCGGGGTGTTGGGAGAGGGGGTATGTTGTTGTTGGATTGTTGGGGGTGGCATGTTGCGGGGGTGTTGGGGAAGGGAGAAGCATGTTCCGGGTGTTAAGGATGGGGTGGTGTGTTGCGGGGTGGTGGTTCTGCAGAGTGTGTTAAGGAGGAGGTGGGGTGTTTGGGTATTTGTAAGGGTGTTGGGGCGGGGGTGGGTGTTGTAGGTGATTGGGGAGGGGGTAGGTGTTGTGGGGTGTTTGGTGATGGGTGTTTTTTTGTGGGGTGTTGGGTGTTGTGGGGTGTGGGGGCGGGGTTTGCGGGGTGTTGGGGGAGGGTTGGGGTGTTGCGGGGTGATGGGGGAGGGGTATGGTGTTTAGTTGTCATTTATCTCATGTAGATGATCTAGACATTCGGCGGGGACAAATTTTACGCATCGCGTAAATACATTTCGCTTGTTTAATTTACAACAGCTCCATATTCAGTAGACCTGGGTCCAACCCATAAAGCTCACTCACTGGGCAGTACACAGTATTATTTAGTTAGCACAATAGTGTATATTCAGCAGCTTTCCGAATGATTGTTGAGTACATGTGTAACTACTTTGCCTCAAATGTGCATGTTTTCAGGGCTTCCTAATTCAGTTTTACAAAGTTTTTGGCAAGTGGATAATAGTCAGGGTTTTTATATAATGCCAATTCAATTTTATAACTAAAACCCAAATCAAGATTTTTTCCTGCTAATGGGTTTTGGCTGGATTCACCTCACATTCACAACAATACTGCTGTGTAAGGTTTTATTAGAGCAAAACATGCCCTTCCTGACCTCAATGTGCTGGATGGCCACCATTATCTCTCCAGAGCCGACCCCCTTGTAGGGTAGGTTTTTTCTTGTTTAGTTTTACTGGGTACCGCTACCTCAACGGATTTTCATTAGAAACCTGAATGGGAGTGACGGTTTCAGGCCGCCGATAACCCGTCCTGGGACAGGTATGTACTACAGGTTACCAGGATACAGACCAGTAGCAGGAGGGCCCTCAAGAACCTGAACCCTGACTTGGTTATCCGAAAAAAACAAAGAAATTAGTTAATTCTAAGGTCATTGTGCCCTCAATAGCTTTTAGATTTACCATCAAAAAGAGGCTGGATTTTTATTTATCCTCCAGCTTTGTGAAAGGACAGATTTTGTAGACCATCAAATCATATACTTTGTTCATCACCAATAGGCAATTACCATAGGCAGACACACATGCAAGCGGTTATTATCACAGCAGACGCAGCGTGTTATGCACGTACAGAGAATGCTTGGATAAACAAAGCTGAATGCCAAATATCATTGACCGCAAAGTATAGTCTTTTTTGATAACCAAGAGTAGGCCATGGTTCCTTTGGGTCCCCTTTAATCCCCCCATGGCTGATATTTGTTGCAAAGGCAATGCACCTCCATAACCGTTCGTGATCACGTATAAAGTGGCACGGCCACATTTTAACAAAATATGAATTTCACATTCACTTGTGCTCACAAATGATAGTCTAGGCAGGGTTTCCAATTATATTAGTTTTGGTGAAGGCCAGAGAATCAAAATGTTTGAAAGTTGAAATATTAACTAACCCCAACACAGATAGGGACATAAATAAAGGCTAAAGACATCCAGGTAATTTGTAGACCTTTAAGTTTGTATTAAACATGGAATAATTAAACCACAAGGTCATAGACAGTCAACAGGGTTGCATTCTTGGGAATCAACACGGATGTTGTGTTTTCTGTTCCTCCTGCTGAAAAAAATGTCGCCAGAGTCATTTTTATTAATAAAATCATTCGGTGTAACCCATAAATGTGCTGTTTGGGTCTTAATCATTTCGGTGAGGGCAGATGTAAAAGCTTACAACCATGCAAAATTCATTTTGAACACCTTGAGGGCCCACTATTTTTCAACTGTGTGCAGTGTCTCTTTAAGGAATAGAATCAAAGCATTCTGCATTTTCATTTTAAGTGAAACCTGCCAGAAACCACTTGGATTTTTTTTTTGCCCCAATATCTTCATCAAGTTCTTTTTGTTCTTGCAGGAAGACAACATAAATCAGTGAATCCCTTCTACCATAAGTATTTACTTCTAAAACATAACATTTGTTCAGGTTGTTAACAAATGTTTTTGTTTGATCGGCAACTATACAAGCTGCACAGGTATCAATCTGCTGTAATTAAACTGCAATAAATTTCACATTTTCACATCATTTGCTACCTGTCTTTTGCGTTTTTATTTTCCGTTCTTACCATGGTAACCTACGGAATTAATTGACATCAGTCCATACAAGCACAACAAACCCGGCATGGAAGGCAAGAAGGATTACGTTCATGTGGTAAATATTATATACTGTAAAACAAGTCAATTTCGCGAATTTTGCAAGAGGCTCAAATTCCCTAAATTGTCGCGAATTCAACAGCCTGTATACCATCGACACTGTGTATTGAATATACCTACCGTTCATTTTTACCGATAGCCCATCACACCGGGTGTAAATAGGTATGGTTATCATGAAAGAAAAGGTGGATCGACTCGTGCTATTCATTTTCAAAGTTATTTTAATGAAATCAATTAAAAACTATGTTAGATCCTTTATTTTTCGGATCGTATAGGTTACATTTGAGGTCGTTTTGTTACCGTCCGAAGCAGACTCTTTCTAGACCTGGAGGAAGCCATCATTTGCTAATTTTGCTCATATCTGCTTGTTATGTCATCACCGGTGATCAGAATAGTTTGCACGGAAGCAAAGACAAATAATACTAGTACTACAGTATCTATAATGAAGATGCTAAATGTTTTAACAATCGGAACTGTAAAAAAATGGAGACTAACTACAACTGAAAGAGTAATAATTGTCCAAAAGCAGCATATAATAGCTCAGAATTTGGGCTTAAGGAGGTAGAGTACACTCTTTCAAGTAGGTGAGGGGTTCAAGTCGCTATGTGTGATAAATTATAAAAAAATTTGGATTGCGAAATTAAGCTGCCGCGAAAATGGGGGTGATTAACAATTCTCAAAAAATTGGTTGACCTCTCTAAAAAACTAGTCAAGTCGATTCCTGGATTTTGTCCAGAAACCTCCCAATTTCAGAAGATTGTGCACCTTTTTGAGAAAAATGATCCCCAAATGTCCTAATTTAAATGAAGTGGTTTGTTTTGCTCAAAATGTGAAAAAAGCATAGTTAAAAGGCAGGAACTTGTGAGTGCACTTTCCAGAAAATTTTCAAAAGTGACAAAGTAAATTAGGATTATTTCCAAAATGCAGGAAATTATCAAAATTGTCACAAAAGTCACTGTATTTGTTATTTTATATTAGATAAATTCACATGTCAGTGCAACCAAAGGTCATTTTTATCAGAAAAGCCTAAAACAAGCATTGCAATGTTGAACTAACAGTTATAGCTGAGAAAGAATTTCTGACATTCACTAAATGTTGCTTGTAAGTTAACAGGCAAAAATATTTTTATGGCCTGAAAAAAATTCTGATCCACGACCATCACCTTTCAGAATAAAAGCATTGGCACAAACACAAATACCACATATTTTTTCATGAAGCATGGGTAGTTAACAATTGAGAGGGATATTTGACAGATTGTGCATGCTATGGTTCCTTGGTCCTTGTAAATCTAGCCAATTTTTTTGTGTGTTGCAGTGCTTGAAAAAAAGAAGTTACTACCATACAACCAAACAAATTCCTAGGCTTGAATTTGAATGTATAATGTTATGTCATTGAGAGCTGTTCTAATTTGTTTGTTATTTTACCTTTTGTATGTCTTGATTGAGATTCTATTCTTGGAAACTATTTGTCTAATAAGCCTATATCTGTGTTTGTTAGACCTAAATTGTCAAAGCACACCCATTGTTCCTTATTTAATTAAATTTAACGAGCATTTTGCACTGACAGATGTAACAGTAATTGTTCACTTTAATTATGTTCATGACCTCCTTCCTAATGAATCCATTGTTCTGTGTATTTGCATTGAGGATGAGCTTTTTAATGAGGTCTTTTGTATTTGTAGTCTTGATCATTACTTAGTGAAGCCTTGTTTCATAATCAGTTACATGACCCGGGTTATTTGTTAGGTTAAAGGCATGCCCTACTTTTGAGTGAAATGACTTCATTTGTTATTATGAGAGAAGAAATATGATTGGATAAAAATCAAGCATTGATATTTGTCTTTGCACAGTGCATAATGAGCATACGTGTTGTGCTTAGAACATTTACACACAACATTGGATTGATTCATTGTGTGGGTGGGTGTGTGCATTTTTCCATTTGGAACATTACTGCATTGGATTTCATGCGGTATTCATATATTTTTTTGTAAATTTTCTGCTGTAATAACGTTAATGAATTAGGTTAATGTCTACATATTTTTAGTCTCTTGTGTATCGACAAAAAACAATGCACTTGCGTCAGTTTCAGTTTGACCAGACTCATAATGGCACTCACCCCTGCGGGGCTTGTGCCATTATTCCTTGTCAAACTAAGCGTGTGTGCATTGATTTTTTTTGCCAATGCACTCAAAGTTAAAAATATTTAAAAATATGTAGACATTAACCTCCTCATGAAAAGCTCTCTTTACCATTGTGTGTCTTGGTCAATGTTTGGATGTAGCAACTGGGCACCATCATTAGCTGCAGCCATTGTAAAGTTGTCTTGTTTCTGCTTATGTTCCCGCACTACATGTATGTATTCCTAGGAAAAGGCACATTATAAATGCTCGATTCATTATTAATATTATTATAACCTCTAATCGGTCAGTAGTATGCCAAAAATTGGGAGAAAATCAGAATCAATGTTTGGTTATCTATTTCCTAACCCATTTTGTGTGTGAAACACTTTTTAGGACGAATTCATGACATAAAACCAGTTAGAATTAAGATAACATACATGAAAAACTGAAGCTGGAGTTAGGATCAAGCACACGCATGAGGGAACAAAGGTCAGGGAAAGACAAAGTTAAAGTGCAACGAGAGGATTTTGAGGCACCTAAATATTGATGGTCATAAGAGTAATTTATATAGATTAGACACTCAATAGATTTCTTACCTTGTGTTTGGCTACAGAATGTCTGAAAGAGAGAAAAAGGTGATTTGATTTGCTTATATGTCAATGTAAGAAACATAGTCAATTTCGAATTTGTCCTATACGAAATTAGAAATTTCACAATTTTGTACCAAAGAAACATTCTCAGCTTAATTCCTTCAGATGGGGCTATTTTGATGGAAAGCTTTACATCAGGGCAAAAATCAGTCATTTTGATTTTAAGGGGCACCTGATATGTGAAATCTCCATTGCACCGTAAGGTGAAGATGAAAAAATTTTCAAGGAACTTTTTTTCTTGTATCAAAATACCTTATGCATAGGAAATGTATGCCCAAAAAAATAGGTGGCATATAACCATAGGGACTAATGCTGTTGGTAAACTTCAAGGAAAGTATATAGCTTTTTGTCAAATAAATAATAAATATTATTTGAATGGCTTGCTACAACAAAACACCAATAAAAATAATGGTACATGTACTAATAACAAAAGAGGAAAGTAATCAGGATGACTGAATGGGCTTGAAAAGCCCAAGACACAGTGGTGTTCACTCATCCTTAAACAAAAATACATACTTAGCTCATGCTGGCGCAAAATTACAATAACATTACAAAAGGAGTACATGCATACAAAGAAGTGCATGAAACAAATTTTACATGTAAAACTAAACAAACAGTCGGCCCATGTCCTACAAGATATGCCCAATAACTATAAAAACAAACTTGGTAATAGGCCTCCCATCCACCCTCCAACTACCCCCACACTTCCCACTCCCCCTTCCATTTTACCTTGCCCAGAATCTCTTGTTTTCCATTCTCGGCTTCGCTACCTCACCTTCTTCCTGACCTAGTGTAATATAAAGAGCCAATTAAGCATGAGTTCATGAAAAAAAATTAACTCTGATTTGAAAGCAGCAATGTTGAGACTCTTGAAGAAAAGAACACCATTCCACAAAACTGTGGAAGAGCCACAAACAACGATTAAAGAAAGAGGGGGTCTGGCAGTTACATGCAAAAGCCTGGAATCATTAAATCTACTCTTGCAAAGTGAAGTAAGTGTTTCAGGTTAAAAAATCAATCAAAAAAAATTCTACAAGGGATGGCCCCAGGGAGGCAAAAAAGGAAGGCGGAAAGTAAAGTGCTTTAAAATTACAAATTGAAAACACATTGAACACCAGTGAATTTTCTTCTGTGTAATAACAGTCAATTGTCCAAACCCTTCACTCACCCAGGTGAAAAGAGCATGACATGACCATGCATGTTTGAAATGGGTGATTTTTAACCCAGTATGGTCCAAGGCTATTTGAACAGAATACTGGTTGATAACAAGGGTTCGTTATAGATCCACGGAATATGTCATTGCCAACTTGAATGCGCATGTATGCAATGCAGATAATATCAATATGGATTGGGCAGGTTATTAATTGCATTGGTATCAAACAATTTCTCATTTAAAATGCAAGATGTAAGTGTACAGTAATTTATATGCACTAGGGCATTAATGGAGGTATCTGTATCGTAAAAGGTGGGTGATCCGATGACGTCCTCGTACCCCCCGACTTAACAATCTACAAATTGAGATTTTTGGTACCATAAGAAAGTTCGTATTTTTCTCATTATCCCTGGGTGGGTTTTAAATTAGGACTACGAAATTTTTTTTTTTTTTTTTTTTGTAGTAAAGGGTGATGGCCAAATTAATGGGTTCACCCCAAAACCCATCTGTAAAATTCCAAATTTCAATCCTTTTGTTGTGAGAGCTAGAAATGTGATTTTGTACACATAGAGTTACTGTGTATAAATTAGTATGGTCAACCAAAATCGAATACATTTTCACTCATAATTTCCAAACGAAACATCCTTAGCCCTAAGAGCTCACACGTAAATGAGAAAAATAGTAGCGTCTTCTTCTGATGGCACAATTTGTGACACTTCTGGTAAAAATTTGGGGGTTCTGGGGACGAGGATATTAGCGATCGGGCCATGGCCCCTTATTCTGCAAGAAAGAGGATTTTTAAATAATTCAATGATTTTTTGTAGTAAAAGCTTAGCATTTTTAAAGGGAATTTCAACATATCAAATTCTGAAAATGCAATTAAAGATGCGGAGAGTGCGGTGTGGTCCAGTGGATAGAGCAATTCGGCTCGTGAAAGAAGGTCGTGGGTTCGAGGTCACAATGTGCCAACGCGTTGTGTCCTTGGGCAAGTACACTATTTACTTCGAATTGCCTCTCTCCACCCAGGTGCTAAAGGGGAGACTGCTAGGGATATTGTCAATTGAGCGCCGCCCAAAGGGATGAGTATGCCTTGGTATGTATGGCGCTGACGTCTTTCCCAAAGGGAGCGGTAGATAATTGGTAAAGCGCTTTGCTACCAGTGACAAGCGCTATATAAATGCTGCAATTATTATTATTATTGAAGCGTGGAAAATTTCTTCCACACACTGTGCAGAGTCAAGGATAAAACATAAGTTTTTAAACTTAAAAACATAAGGGAGTTTGTAAACTTAAAACATAAGGGAGTTTTTAAAATTTAAAACATAAGGGAGTTTTAAACTTAAAACATAAGGGAGTTTTTAAAAACTAAAAACATAAGGGAGTTTTTACGTAAAACATAAGGGAGTTTTAAACTTAAAACATAAGGAAAGTTTGTAAACTTAAAACATAAGTTTTAAATTAATTTCATTGTTTTCAGGTTGAACCACCAGACATGTACAGAGGGACTTACTGTAATGCACGGAATCCAGGAGAGATGTTTGCATCCGAAGTCAAAAAAGCTATAGATAAAAGCACATGGAAATGGCAGAAAGGTTTGTATACAAATATTGATTTTCCATGTAGGGTAGTTTGATTTGCAGTGCTATTGCTTGATTTGCAGTTCTATTGATTGATTTGCAGTACTATTGCTTGATTTGCAGTTCTATTGCTTGATTTGCAGTACTATTGCTTGATTTGCAGTGCTATTGCTTGATTTGCAGTGCTATGGCTTAATTTGCAGTGCTATTGCTTAATTGTGCGAGACTTTAATTGCCAATCGACTAGTGCCTAATTTTGGGTACTTTGCGTAATTTACAGTATTATTGCTTAAGTTGCAGTCCATATATGCTTGATATGTAGCGTTACTGTTCAGGGAAGCTGCTGAGCCAGAATAGTTGCCCTGTAATTGGTTTTTAAAACTGATTGAATAATGCAAGATTAAAACTAAAATCTAGTCTCTTAGGTTGATAATTCTTTTTAACATTTGTGCTGTGTGTTTGCGCACAATGTTTTCCCCAATTTTGAATGAGTTTATTTAGTGGTGTATTAGACAAAAATGTTTCTAGTAGGCCACACAGTGAGTGATTTTGGAGTCAATTTAACCTTATTTTGGTTTTTTTTTATGATCTGAGAAAACTCAATGTTATTTTTAGACAAATTAAATAATATTAAGTAAAATATGGTTTGCTGCTGTTTTGACATGCCATGATTTGTATGCAAATTCCTTTTCAAATACAATAATACTAATACTAATGACAGCTGAAATATGATACAACCTTTGCAAATTTGTCATTCATTATGAAAACAATATAGTACTTCTCAGTGATATGGCAAATAGATATAATTTAAGTTGGTAGCTATCCCAAATTCAACCACTCACCGTATATCCTTGTACATAAGCGTATCGTCGTTGATTCATTATCAACCCACAGTTGATATGCAAATTAGTGCATCACGCCTGGCGCCTTGTGTTCACGGAAGTGCATTTACGCGGTACGCTTAAGTCGACCGCTCTGTTTGTCATGTTTAGAACTCTGAGTACGCAAAAGGACACTAGGTGCAAACTGCAAAGAAACAAACCAAAACTATAGATGAGGTGACATCAATGTTTACAAACACAAGTTAGCACCTGGTCTACTGACGAGTTAGAGGTACGAAGAATATGCCCAAACAGTTTCAGCATTTAATAGCCTTATCACGCCTGATTGAGCGCGAATTTTAAAAGCACAAGCCCTGCAGGTGCTCACGCACACTGCCAGGCAGTGCTTGGTTCGTTGCCCAGCGTTGACGTCACATGTCACCTCATCTATAGTTTTCAGATTTTGCTAAAATATTACCAGGAAAGATTTCTGTCGAACTGGGAATATTTTAGTGTTATAAGTGAGAATAATTATGTTCCTCTATGTACGATATTAATAAGTTTTCGTAAGGATTTTCGTTGTTGAAAGGGATTCAAACACGTTACAGAGTGGTTCCTCACAAATCAACAACTCTGCATCCAATGCGTCCACATACTTTAGCCTCCCTCGTGGGATAAACATACGCGGACGCATGGATGCATCGTTGATTTGTGATGAACCACTCTGTAACATGTTTGAATCCCTAAATGGAAGAGGTGGATCTATTTTTTTACATTTTTAACTTGTATGTGTGCTGTTATTTTTTGAAGATCTGTGCCTTCATTGCGGAATCATTACAGAGTTGTGGAGGACAGCTAATTTATCCACCAAACTATCTCAAAACAGCATTCAGGTAGGTGTTTGTATAAAGTTGGATGTTTTACAATGTAAATCAAATTGCACCTTTCAAGAAAGGTAGAAAATAAAAGGGCACCAAGGTCATATGATTCCATACATGCAGGGTAAACTATTGTCAGTGTCATATTGATGCACGTTTGTCAGTGATCACTCCAATATGAAAGTGCTACTCATGCTTGTTAATGAACCCTTAAAACAGACCCCAAACAGTGTAAACCAAATGCTGAAATTTCAATGGCATAATCACATGCTAACAGGTGTATTTGTAATCATGATTTCAACTCTCGAAATCATTACTTGACCTCAATTTCATTAAAAAGTGAGCAAATTGAATTAAAAAATGACAATTTTTTACAGATTTTGGTGGTTTTGCCAACTGACTCTACTTAAAAGCCCGGTCCAGCTGTAGAATGTTTCTTTCCCAATTGCCTCATAAATTAAAAGCATCAATGTGTGATTATTATTCCATACAAAACACAACATGTAAGCCCAATGGGCTGTACACTGACTTAAAAATAGAAGTGTCTATCACTCCTTTTTAAATCAAATAATTAAAGCCCACCAACTTAACAAAGATCAACATATAAAAGCAGGCATTACTATAGTCAGGGACAGAATAAGGCATAATTTGACAGTGCAGAACAAATGTCGGCCGTGAGTAATATTCTGTGAAAATTCAAAAACTTATTTTAAACAAAAAGTTGGCTTTCATGAATTGTGTCCGCTAGTCAAAAACCTGACTTAAATAGAGTACTTTTTTACAATTTAAATCGTATTTTGTTCGAACATGCCCTGCCCATAATATACATTCAGACCAATCACGGCCCTCGCCGCACCGATTGTCAAACCTTGATATTTGCGCAGTTGGTTGCCTAATTCTGTCCCCCACTATAACCACAACTTGTGATCAAATATGTATTATAAGCCATGTAGATAGTTCGGACAACTCTGTCTCCACGGTAACTAAACCTGATAACTTGGCTTTTTTTCTATGGGCAGGTAATTTCATTACTACCTGCTGAATTTGTTTTTGCTCCCACAGATATGCCAGGGAAGCTGGAGCAGTTTGCATTGCTGATGAGGTTCAAGTGGGATTTGGACGAGTGGGTACACACTGGTGGGCATTTGAACATCAAGGTATTGAGTCTTATGTTGAGGCTTATGTTGATACTAAGCCCTATTTTCCTTATATAAAAAGTTCATGTCAGTTGCACTAACACTGCACCTGTCAGACAGGAGTATACTTCTTTCTGTAAATCAATCACTCAATCAATTAGTCAATTACTGTACTGACTCTAGTATAGTCCCACCTGTTTTTAATATCCGTCTTAACTTATTTAAGATATTTTCAAGTGTCAAATGAGGTATGTGATTAACAAAAACCCGTAAATGAACTGAAGAATAGACCTAATTAATTTGGTAAAGAAAATAACAAGAAGAAACTACCAAAAGAGTATACAAATACTACATGGTTAGAGGGGAAATAGGACATATTATTTTCCCAAGGTACTGGCTACGGGCCTATCACCCTGAACCCGAGTGAGGGGTGATAGGCCCGTAGCCAATACCAAGGGAAAATAGTGTACCCTATTTGCCCGATATAAACCATGTAGTATTTGTTTTTTACACCTCAATGCCACTCTTTGGATGAGGTGTAGGGAAACAGTTTGAACTATTTCCTTAGGGATATAGCACTTGTAATCGGAATCCGCCAATGAAATAGCATGATTGTTCATGAATATTCATGAGGTGTATTAATGATTGTATCAACAATTGCATGCAATCTAATTGATTTCCAGCAAAGAACTTATGGTGGGATTATATTAGTATTTTCTACTTATTCTTCTGATTCTTTAAAACTGGGGGTGGGATTATAATCAATCAAAGGAATATACTCGGGTTTGTATGGTAATGAATTAAAACTTTATATCCATAATCATGAAAGATGGTATCTAACAATGATATGGGGTTCTGCCCAAAAGGTTCAGAAATGGCCACAATGGAACTTAAAAAGTGGCAAACTTTGATGCGGTGAGAGTTGAGTTAGAAAATACTGATTTTAATGATGTATATGCTGCAGATGATGTAAATTCATCTTGGCATAATTTCTGTAGAATTTTCACAAATGTATTGGATGTGTATGTTCCGAAAGTTAAAATTAAGGATGTTTCGGCCCCTGCATGGATCGATGCTGAAGTTAGGCATTACCAGGGGAGGCGTGCAAAAATCAAATATCCTCATCATTGGGCAAAATTTCAGAGAATGCGCAACCAATTTAAAAATTTACTTTATGCAAAATACAATAATTTTATTAATGGTTTTGGTGCTACTATTGTTGAAAATCCTAAGAGATTTTGGTCTTTTTTAGAGCCAAAACACAGACCAAATCTCTTCCAAAGGTACTTTACAGTGGCGAGGTTTCTGCAACTACGGCCAAGGACAAGGCTACACTTTTTAACAACTATTTTTATACTGTATTTACCAAGCCTCGTAATCATCTTCAACTGCCAAATATTTCAATTTTTCAGCATCAGTCTTTGGGCAGGTTACATATCTGTGAGAATGACATTCTAGAAATTTTACAAAATCTGAATGTATCCAAAGATACTGGCCCAGATGGACTTTTGCCTAGAGTCCTGAAAGAGTGTGCTCATCAAATATCATCACCTCTGTGCCATATATTCAACATGTCACTCAGCTCTGGTATCCTGCCCGAGGATTGGTTAAAGGCTAATGCTATCCCGGTGTATAAAAAATCTGACAGGCAGCAAGTTGATAATTATAGACCGGTATCCCTGTTATGTATCTGTGGGAAAATTATGGAAAGAGCCATTTTCAATTTAGTTTTCCAATCAATTAAAGATCATTTGTATCATTTACAACATGGATTTGTTAAAGGTCGCTCCACCGTTACTCAACTGCTGTCTGTTTTCCGTGACGTTAGTTCTGTGCTGGACAATGCTGGCCAAGTTGACATGATTTATTTAGATTTTTCTAAGGCTTTTGATAGCGTCTCACATAAACTTCTTATTCATAAGTTACGTTCATATGGTTTTCATTCTGATCTCTTAAATTGGTTTCGGGCTTATTTAACAGGGAGGGAGCAAAGAGTTGTTATTGAGGGTTGTAATTCTGATTGGCTACCGGTGGTGTCAGGGATCCCACAAGGTTCTATTTTGGGCCCAATGCTTTTTCTTTATATAAACGACATGCCTAGCGATGCCCATCATACTTCTATTGCCTATTTGCAGATGATTAAAATTTACAATTCATTTCGCACATTTCCGATTGTCATCTCCTTCAGAAAGATATCAATGCCTTTTTTGAGTGGAGCAATTTGGGATCTAATTTTCCATCCATCTAAGTGCCAAAGTATTTCTGTTACTAGGTCGGTAAGTTATTATTTTTTACAAAAGGAATGGCATTGCTCTTGAGTCGGACAGATTCTGTTCAGGACCTAGGTATTAGTATTTTCTTCTAAAACTTGTTTGGATATCACATCAGAACATTGTCACCAATGTAATCGTAAAATTGGTATGATCAAACTCACCATTGGTTTATAATGCCCCTCCCCATGTTTCAAAAACACTTCATACTGCCTTAGTCAAGAGTGAGGCAAATATCTGCACCTCTAAATATAATCTTCGGATCTTGGAAGGTGTGCCAGCGCAACCACAGTTTTATTCTGGCATTCCCCTGACTTAGACTACAAGAGCGTCTCATCAGGATATCATTGCCTGCTCTCTTACAAAGGGAAATCAATGATTTAACCTTCTTTTTTAAATGTAAATTGGGTTCCTATGACCTTGTTTTAGACCAGTTTTGTGGTTTTTAATTCTAATAATCCGGACCTTCGCACCACTAGATCATCTACAGACTCTCTGGTTTTGGTTCTGGGCATTGTAAAAAACTGAATCTCACAGTTTTCTTTTAACCGCAGTGTTTTCTTTTGGAATCAGCTCCCTTACAACCTTCGATCTGTCCGAATCTCTGTTTTTCATTCAAACATCAAGGGTTCTTAATTTTATAAAACCAAATTTGATAAGATTCAATCCATTAGATACATGTTCCTGGACAACATTTTGTCATTGCACAAGCTGTCGTCTCATTTAATTTTTTTTTGTTTGTTTTAATTTTCTAACACTTCATGTTTTTTTTTTTCCTTTAGAGCTTTCTTTCAAATTATCGTATCTGGTGGAGGCCAGATGTGCTTTGCACCTGTTTCGTTTCTCCCATTCACTGCTTTTTATCGCTGTTTTGGTTAATATTCTATTGAAGTGATGCAATATCATATATTTTGTATAGTTTTCTATTTTTATATTGTCTAATGATTGTATCCAGTGATAAATCATAATAAATAAATATAATAAATAAAAAAAAACTAAAAAAAAACACACGGTTATAAGCAAATCATTATTCTGGGTCTAGTCTGATTGGAGGTTACTTGGTAAAGATGTCTTCCCCTGGACCCTGAATCCATTTATCTAGGAGTTGACTTGGGCCTTAACATAACAAAAATTCAATTTTTCACCACACTGTATGAGGTTTTAACATTATGATCAAGACCAAGGATACCATAATGTATAGTTAGGGGTTAATGGCCACGCAATGGTTCTGAGGCTATTGTTTCAAGTCAAACTATGCATTTTGGTTTAAATACTTTGGGACAAAAAGAATGGAAATGGAAAAATGCACAGCTTAAATTAAATGTCAATACTAAAAAAAAGTTGCAAAGGTCATTACTCATTTTTAGCCATCATATTCCATTGTAAGATAAATTTTGTGCAAAATGTCATTTTTCATTTCAATGGATGATTTCATTTCTCCCTGTAAATAATCATCTTATTGGGGATTTTGATCAGGACTATATTTTGATCATATTAAATAAGCATTAATGATTTCACATTCTTTAAACAAGTACAACTTTTGGTCAGAGGCTATAAGCTGGGCATCTGAACACAGTTGTTTGACCCCATGCAAAAAAAAAAAAAAAAAAAAATCTTGTGGGCAATTCTTGGTTCAATCCGACCAAGCATCTGGCACCAGTAGCATTTTGAAGCAAGGTACAAAGAAAGAAAGAAAGAAAGAAAGAAAGAAAGAAATCGAGAGAAGGCAATATATCATGCGGCTGCACCGCATGATATAAAAATGCACAGCTTAAATTAAATGTCAATACTAAAAAAAAAGTTGCAAAGGTCATTACTCATTTTTAGCCATCATATTCCATTGTAAGATAAATTTTGTGCAAAATGTCATTTTTCATTTCAATGGATGATTTCATTTCTCCCTGTAAATAATGAATCATCTTATTGGGGATTTTGATCAGGACTATATTTTGATCATATTAAATAAGCATTAATGATTTCACATTCTTTAAACAAGTACAACTTTTGGTCAGAGGCTATAAGCTGGGCATCTGAACACAGTTGTTTGACCCCATGCAAATTATCTCTTTTACTAGAACAATTGCTTGAAGGAAAGAATCCTGTCAATTGTTTGTGCAGTGCCCTTATACGCCATGGCATGTTCATGTTAATTAATGTAGTCAAACGTGCATGTAGATATTTCTGGATCATGCGTATACTCTTTAGCTGTACTGGTTATTAATTTCAGTGTGGGAGTTGAAACCTACAAAGATTTTATTTGTGGGATCATTTCCTTTATAGAAACCTGTACTTTTTATATGCCCTAACCAATATTTCAGGACATGGTGTTGTAATGGTTAGAGATTGGTACCAACAATTGCTGGGAAGGTAAAACAGATTCACTGTGCAGTGTGCAAGAGGAATGCTAAATCTCTTGGCACAATATTACTTCAGAGATATTTGTTGCTGTTTGGGTTTCAATAGGACCTAAACTGTCAGAAAATGATGGGGTGCAAATTTTCCTACTGATGCCCCCTTCAAGGGGGAAAATGTTAGTACAGGGAAAAATTTTACATCGAGTCAAATGGGAAAGTTAGGTTTCCTAACTGGTTTTATTGTACAAGCAATGGATGTCCTAGTGCCACTCTATCAGGATAATTATTGCCACTCTATCTGGATAATTATTGCCACTCTATCTGGATAATTATTGCCAAGCTATCTGGATATCCTACTCTGTCTGGCTCCCCATGTCTGGCACCCATGTTTGGCGCCCTCAGTTGGCATATTTGGATTAGGCTGCACATTTCTCAGCCTGTGCAATAGGTGCAACTGCTTCCCACCCACCACCTCCCTAGTTGCACATATTTTCTTCATCTTCTCTCCATTTGGGAAAGCATTGCTTAGGGGGCGAGCGGGTCAGCGCTAGGTGCCTTCTCTTAGGCCCCTTCTCGCTTCCCACCTGGTTGGGTTTGGAAGTCATTCTGCTCCGCTTCAATTGCCATTGTTGCATCAGATTCCCAACCAGGGTTGAGGCAGTTGCTTTCCCCGTTCAGGCAGATTGGTTCTCTTATCTCGCCTGCACTTGGTGCAGGAGAGATTTGTGGGTTGGTTTTGGGGTTTTTACATATACCCTCTTCATTCACGATAGACAATGCGCAGAACAATAATGTATTTAATGTACACTAACATGTTTGTCTCGTCATAAGGATTAGAAAAAGTATATATTTGCCTAGGTTCCAACCTTAAGTAAAGCGGTATAGCCCCATAATGGTTCAAGGTCACCCTGGGGTAAATGCTCCGATGTTGTTGAAAGTGGTGTCAAATGATTCCTTGTGTCATACTGAAACAGAAAATGCATTTTAATTGATCTTTTGATATCACCATTGTGACATCGAGGGAAAGTTCTGGTGACTCCCACACACCATGTAGACCCGTGCGACATTTTGCTATGTAATTAGCCAACCAATTGTCACACACTGTAATATACTACATTTTTGATCTGTGAGACATACAAACAATTATCACCAGTTCAAAAAAATCTGAGCATGGGTCAAATTTTACCCCAGGATGACCTTGAACCCTTATGGGGCTATAGCGCTTGAACTAAAGGTCGGAACCGGAGGGCCAATATATACCGTTTTTAATCCTTATAGATAACATGTGTCCTTATATTATGAAATGCAACTTTGCGGGCAGCGCCATCGGATGGGATTTTTGCGTTTCCTCCTTTTTCCATCGTAGCACCGCAAGTCCTCGCCAATCATAGCTTGCTGTAACAGCTGTCCGGCCGAGTAATGTATTTAAACACTTGCTGATTTGCCAAAGGCCGGTATGTTATGTGATGGTGACTCCATGGTGATCGCACAGGACGCTGTGTGAACGCATCATCAGCATGTCACGGGCGAGTGGGATGAGTTCAGTGATCGCCCGTAAATATGCCTGCGCTACGCATACCTGCCGGCCAAGCCACTGAAAAGAGAACGGTTAGGGAGAGAAGCCGGTGGAGAGGAGTGAGAGAGGGGGAAGATGTCTCGAGAGAGAGAGAGGAGAGGGGGTGAGAGAGAGAGAGAGGGGGAGAGAGAGGGAGGATGAGAAAGAGGAGAGAGAGGGAGAGAGAGAGGGTGGAAAACATAGAGAGAGTGGTTATCCAGAGAGAGACCGAATGCGAGAGAAAAAGTTTAAAAAAATTGTAGAGGAGAAATGTTGAAAGAGAGAGAGAAAAGACAGAGAGACGCTAAGAGAGGGAGAACGAGGAGATGGAGAGGTGGTCAAGAGAGAGAGACGTAATGAGAGAGAAACATAATTTGTAGAGGGAAATGTTGAGGGATATAGAAAGAGAGAGAGGGGGGAAGGAGAGATGGTCACACAGAAAAGAGAGAAGAGAAAGAGAGAAAACAAAACAAGAGGAAAGAACGCGTGCCAGAGAGCTTTGAGAGAACGAGAGAGAGAGGGGAGCCAGTAGAGAAAAAGAAAAAGAAAAAGAATAGAAGTAACGCAGGGTGTCTTTTTTCCCGGAAATCATAATCACTACCCTCCTTGCCATAAAAATTGTTTTATCCCATTCCCCAAAATTTAACATTGGGTTCCAACTTCCAATCACCAAGCATCAAATTCTTCTCCAAATGACCTTAGAGACAAAACCTACTCCCCCACCTTAGGAACGAATAACGGAAAAGAGACGCCCTAAAGTTAACAAAACAAACCGGAAAAAGCAAAGAAGGGAAATAAAAGAAAGGAAGAGCGGAGACCGGGGTGTAATTTGTCAGGGTCTTGGGTTTGGTGGAGAGGAAAATACTGGTAGAGGGGGAAGTGAGGCATATAGAGAGAGCGCGAGAGGGGGAGAAATGGCAACAAAAAGAGGAGGAGAGAAAAAAAGAGGAGGGAGAGATGGTTGAGAGAAAAGGAATGAGAGAGGAAAACAATTTCTGAGGGGGAAATGTTGAGGGATATAAAGAAAAGAAAGAAAAAAGGAAGGAGGAAACCGTGCAAAGGAGGTTCATAAACTTCAGGTTGACGGGAAGTTTATATAGGAGTTTTAGGAGTTATGAGAAAAAACAATGTAGCTATATTACAGGAACTCTACGGGTTAGCACACGGCGAGTAGGGGCCAACTTTGGTTAAAACACTGAAAGTTATATACGGGATGAAATAATAACGTTTTATTATTTAGAAAGTGGGAGTTTGAGGTGGTGTCGCGGTAGTAGGGCCCCTATCAGTGATCGCTTCTGTTTGATTGATCGCTTCAATTTCAGTGATCGCTCCCGTTTACTAAGCTAGCGGGTGCCCGCGCCGCGCGGGCTCCCGCTAGTGTACATTAAAACACAATTTGACTCGATTTTAAATTTGTCCCTGTAGTAATATTTTTCCCCTTGAGGAAGGGGGCAGTAGTCCGAAAATTTGCACCCCATCCATTTTCTGACTGTCTGGTCCCTATTGAATGAAAAAACAGCAAGAAAATCAACTTTAGCACCAAATTCCAACGGGAACTGTTTCATTGACATACCAACCCACACTATTTGGCACATCATAACACAGCAGATGATTCCAAATTTTCAATTGCCTGTATGAGATAGCAGCAGTTGAACTGGGAATATTTTGTTACAAAACTTAGACATGGTTAAACTGCTGGTCTATAGGCTATTTGACTAGTAATAAACAGGCTGGTCTCCAAGCTGGTTAAAAGACAGCCATATGCAGGCTATTTAACAGGCTAGCCAACAGGCTAATTAACAGCCTAGTCAACAGGCCTTCATGTTTTGAAATTACTGATAGTCTACTCGTCCAGGTCACTTGCTGGTGCTTAGACTACATCATCGCAGTATCACTTTGCGACGCATAACACTGCGCATACTTGCAACTCGGAATCATAGCTTCATAGGAGGTGAAAACAAACTTCGATTCGAGGCAATTTTGCAGTCTTTATGACCATTTCTTTAGATTGTTTCTGGAATGTAAGTGAAACGAATAGGCATTCCAAAATACGCATATTATATTCTAACTAGCGGCTAGGCTACCATTTCAGGTAAAAGTATGGGGAATTTTGTGCCAGTTTACATGGTCACCCTATGACTTGGGACGTCAGCGTAGACAGCCTTATAGCAATGAATATCGTTCATTTTACTTCATTGCCCACAGTATCAGCAGAAAAGGGTAGAACAGATTTTCTCTGGCTTATAATTTAATCAGAACTTACGCATTCTCTATTTCAAACAAATGATGATATCTGCCTTTTGTTTTTTGTATAGATGTCATACCAGATATTGTCACAATGGGTAAACCTATGGGCAATGCCCACCCAGTTGCTGGAGTAGTCACTACAAGAGAGATAGCTGAGAAGTTTGCTGAAGGAGGGCACCAATATTTTAACACAGTGAGTCAACAGATAGTATTGTTAGGCAAAAAATGAAAAAGGTTCATCTCAGAAGACTGTGCACAATAGTTTTTATCCCCCTGGCTTGAAAAGCAGAGGGGGATATTGCAAGGGCGCGCATGTCCGTATGTGTGTGTGTTCCAGTTCGGTTAGCTATTCTAACTGAGGTTAGGTTTTCGTTTTTCGGGTCTCCTTCGAAAAGTTGAAGTCCGATTGAAACCAGACTTTGAAGTTAAGGTGCAATAGGGGTTCCTTCATATGTGCATGATGTCAAAGGTCATGGAACAAGGTCAAAGGTCATCTGGGGTCATGTTCCATACTGCCATCTTGCCAGGGGGATGAAGCAAGTTTACTTGCAGTATTTTTAAAAATTAAAATTTCAAATTTTAGCCGAGTAGCATTTTTTCCATGTTATTGATGTTTCTTTTATTTCTAAGGGGAAAAAAAATTGGAAGTAGGCAAATATGCAAATAAAAAAAGAAAAGAACACATTTTGCTCGGGGTTTTAATAATTTCCTTCTGAGAAAACCTCTTTTATTTGGTCTTATCTTTGAATGTTTGACAAGTGTGGTGTTGTAAATCAATTGTGCTCAATTGACAGGAGTATAGCACAATGTAACCTGGTAGAGAGCAATTATATATGTAGGGGCAGAGATAACATCTTGAAATATCAGTGCTGTCATCCTGAGATGTTCTGGGTATGGTAGATGCAGATCTAAGTGCACCCTTTCATGAAAAATGTGCCCCCTATATTTTTGAGTGAATAAGCCAAAGTGTTGCCTTTATGTAATAAAAAGATATAGTATTCTGTATTGTGCACGACAGAAGATACAGCCGTGCTTCTTTATAGTGCTGATAGAACAGTGTGTAAGCTCAAAATTTGGTCTCGGTTATTTTTTTTTGGCTAAGGATATTGACACGATAATTGTGTCAATAGCCATTTCGGGCGACGTTATTGACACGAGATCATGTCAATACATTTCGGGCGAGGATATTGACACAATGATCGTGTGGTTGACCATATGGTCCTGGAGCATAAGTAATCTGGAGAAAATATTCTAAGTCAAATTTTAGTGCACATGCTCCATGACCATATGGCAAATATGGTCCTGGAGCAGTATTTGATTTAGAATATTTCTCCACTGCTCCAGGAGCATATTTGCCATATGCTCAGGCCTGGACCATTTGTGTATTCAAATGTGCTCCAGGAGCATATTCAAATAATTTTGCTCTTTTTTACTTATGCTTCCAGATTATTTATGATCCAGGACCATATGGTCCTGGAGCATAATTTCGGGCTAAAATCTCCTGATGGCGCACCTCACAGTACGTCTGTCGGCTCCATAGCCATTCAATTTCTCGCAACCAATGATCGTGTTAATAGCCATTTCGGGCGACGTTATTGACACGATCATTGTGTCAATAGACACTTCCATCTTTTTTACTTGTTTGTCAAATGAACCATTCTTTAGGTGTTCTACAACCAATTTAGAGAAATTTGTTTCCTCAGAAACCCAGGTTTAAAGAGACATGAGATTTCCAGGAAGAAGCGCCCCCAATTTTTCTTGAACCCCGGTTTTTTACATATTTGGAATGCTTACCAATGTATTAGATCACACCTGAAGTGAATAAGCCGAATCCGCCGTCTTTATGTAATAATATGATGATTTAGTAGTTTCTGTCGTGCACGACAGAAAGTCAAAGCATGGTTTTCTATGGGAACGATTACTATAGCAGGCAAGTTCAAAACAAGGTTTGCGGTTTTCTTTTGCACCTGTTTGTCCAATAAACGTTCTCGGTAGGTGGTCTACAACCGATCCAGTGAAATTTGAGAGAAATTTGTATCCTAAAAAAATCTCCTGTCACTTTAAAGTTGGACTCCTTCGAGAACACCGGCAAAAGGTTATAAGGGATACAAAAACTATGTAGGTTAAGCTAAACTACATGCAATTCCAAGTATGAGTGGACATTGCTCTAGTGTTATGAATGTGATTATACTCCATTCACCTTCCTCGAGTCAGTGACGTCAACACGTTCAGGCAGATACTTTGCGTGTATGTTTTTGCGCCGCCTACACTCGCGCATGCGTATGTCAGCGCTTTGAATCAACGCCTGCGATATAATGCTGCGCTGATTGCATTACACACTGACGTCACTGACTCGAGGAGGATAAAAGCACTATAGTCCATGTTCTCTGCTTTACGACCACTCTGCTGTAGATGGTGCATGTCTATAAATGGTCATTCCCATTTCTTTGGTCTTCACACAATCAATTGCAAATCCAACATTTTCAAAGTATGTCCTGTTGTAGGGAAACTATCTCCACTTTCATTATGTCATATGAATCTCAACACGCATTTCTTTTCAGTTTGGTGGCAACCCAGTGTCTACAGCTATAGCCTTGAAGGTTCTTGAGGTGATCGAAAAAGAAGACCTAATGGCGAACGCCACTAAAGTTGGTGCTTTTCTTGTGAAAGAACTCACTGCAATGATGGATAAATTTCCAATTATTGGGAATGTCAGGTAAGTTCTGCTATTTAGGTTCTGAAGTCAATGTGGTAGGTTATCGTTATTGGGTGCAAATGTTTAAAGTCACAACTAGTCAGAAATGGCATGCCAACGAGGGGGCCTACCAAGATGAGCTGGAGTAGCCAAACTTAGGGCACAAGGATCCTCATTTGGAGACATTTTGGTGTCATTAGTTACAGGGTCAAAGCTTAAACAGACTTTTCTTTAAATTCTTGATTAACTTCTCTGCTTTAACATGGCCTTGTTTCATCAAAAACGGAATAAACAGCGAAAATATTTAAATTTGATGTTGCATGTAAATATATAGGGGGGGTACATATGGAAGTCTTGCCAATTGTGTGTTATCAAAGTACATGTAATGTATCCTTTCTGAATAATATGTTCTCTTTTTCATAGGGGACATGGAATGTTCCTTGGTATTGAGTTAGTGAAAAACAGACAGACTAAAGAGCCTGCCACCGGGGAAGCCACATACCTTGTTACAAGGTGAGAGAAAATCATATCAAGCTTTTTCTTCATACATGTTAATAACTGTGTTCACAGTGTCTTTAATGGAAAAACATTGCAGCGTCATTCCATGCCAATTCAACAAAAAGAGTACACCATCACCTCATGGATTTCTTTCTTTTTTGGTGTATTGAAAGATATTCATGAGAAACTGAAATTCTGAAAATTTGAGCTCTGTACCTCTTCGTTTTCACACTACAGCAATTTTAAATTTGAGGGGGTGTCACCTCAAAACCATGTACCGGTGTGAAATTCAATATTCAGAGGGCCATAAGTAAAGAACTACATCCCTCAGATCCTTCAAACTTGGCATTCTGGATAACCTTTTGCTGCAGATTGCAAATATACACCAAAAAAGAAAGAAATCCTTGAGGTGACGGTGTACTCGATTTGTTGAATTGGCATGGAATGACCCTGCACTGAAGTAGTTAGGTTGATGCGAGTAACAGCATTCTGGCTCGAAGGTTATGTGGGTGGATTAAAGGAGTAGTGCTGGGACGTGTAAACGGTTAAACGTATACACGAACGGAAGGGTTACTAAAGTTTAGAAAATCACTACACGTTTACACGTCAGCAAACCCTACTAACTTTTTTAAGTATTATTTAATTGCTGAAGGTCAAATTTTCACCAAAAATACCCGCAGTCAGTGAAAAAAGTAAACAGTTCAATGCTGCTTCAAGAAATGGTTTCCGACTTTTACGGAAAAAACAGGGAAAGGCAATCCCCATTTACCAAGTTATTGTACGTGAGTTGGAGGCGACTTCGGAATAGAACCGCATAACACGGCCCAGTACGCGGTACTTCAATTACAGAGGATCTAAAAAAAGGAAAAATGCAGTCCCACAGTGATTCGTCGTTTGGGATCTTAGGGATATTCACAGGCTTTATTTTGACTAAAACATAACATAGGTAAACTTGTACAAACAACATTTTATGGTTAAGAATGATATGTTGATCGAATGCAAAGCCGGGTTACCCGATTAACGACCGATTTTGTTTGCAAGAATTGACCATTTGCGTGTGGAAGCGCCAAATTCGCCTTCATTCCTCTTTCCTTCCCCCCGGCGAGTCGTTAAATTGTTTGAACGGGTTTTAAACGTTTAAACGAAACGAAAATACAGACCGTGTAAACGGATAGGAAATTAAACAGTAACTCCCAGCTCTATAAAGGAGCATTCTGTTAATTTTGGTCAGTTTGAAGGTTGTATTTCCTGAACATACTTACGACTTCAATAATTTAACAACCTGTAGGGAGCTGTCCCTTATTTTTTTTCAGGACAGGGGGTTTCTCCATAGCGTGTTCTAAAACTCAGTATTCTATGAAACTTCTCAGTTTTCCGTAAAGTGAAAAATCTGTGGTCTTTACCCTAAGTAAATATCCAATCATTGAAACTACATCTTTGAACTCTTGTCTTGACAGCATGCGGTGAGAAAAATGTACTCATAAGCACAGAAGTCCGTTGGTAGTGTACTCTAAAGTTCAAGCCGCCAATGTGTTCTCAAGGGACGACGCACACTTCTTACTTGAGAAAACTCGCCTTGGTCTTCAAGAGCTGGAAGAGTAAGTACTCAAAGCCAACACAAAACTATGATACATCCATGTCAAACCTAGTCGATCGTGGTCATGCTTTGCCCTTTGCAAAGGCGCAATCCGCGCTCTCTGGTGGAGTTCCTGACATGAAACTGTTGGACTTTCCGACGTAAGCGGACAAGGAAGGGAGCGAGGGGATGCGGGGGGAGGGGTCAGAAAGAGATCACCGGACTCACAGCGATTGAAGGATTGATGAGGGGGACAATCAAGAAACAGAAAATTCACGTGTGGTTGAAAGAAATGCAAGCGAGAGGAAGATGAGCTGGACATTGATTGAATAAAATTAAGACTACTTTAAAAGTGTAATTATTTTCATACTTAATGTCTAAAGCATTTTTGCATGTTGTTATAGACATGACTAAATCCTGTGCCTTAAGCAGCCTGTAAACGTGTTTAGTATTGAATTTATGTCAGCTTCTTTTGCACAGTGTGGAATAAAAAGGGGCAGAGGAAGAAAAAAATGCCTCTTCCAGAATCAAGCTTCCACTCTAGGAACAGGCAAACAAAAATAACGAAAAGTTCACAAAATATTGAATTTTGCAATAATTTCCCGATTTTTGCCACTTCAGTTATTTACTTCGCTGGCCCTCCCTGCTTAGAACATTCTGTTGCCATTATTAAGTAGTGCACCAAAAGCCCTAAATTTATATTTTTTATTGTACTTAACTTCGTGTCTACCACATTTTTACGTATTATGATTGGCTTGATTTATAATATAACATGATATAATCTCGGAGTTACCAAATCAAAATAGAGCTTCATATATCTTCTAAAATTCTCTTATGACATCTTTCTTACCAGGTCTCTGATTGGCTTACTTACATCATGTAACCCTATACATGACCAATCAAATCGTCACTATAAGCTATAAAATCTCAATTCCCTTGACAAAGTTCAGTAGCTTTATTCACCAATGTATTTGAAAAACACCCCCTGGTTTTTGGGTATGATGTATATGATACCCAGATAACAAGGTCATGCAGTCATGGCAATGTATGTATAATGAATCATGACGTAAATATCACCCAGACCCGAAGATTCTCCCGAACGGCGTACCAAAATCTAGGTGCCCAAACGTATTATAAGAGCATACGCACTTCATAACATAGTTTTGGGCACCACCATATTTGGTTTACGTTCGTCGGTATTTGGAAAGTCATGCCTTATGCATATTTATGAGACACGCGAGTATACCACGGTCGTCACATTAGTGGAGTGAAATAACAACAACAACAACTGATGCCACATGCTACCACGGACTCAAATATCTCTTTATTAAGCAAAATTAACAGGGGTCATCGGGAATCTTTTGTGCATAAGGGATGCAGGAATCTTTTTAGAGCATAGTTAGTTTCTTCAATCGATTGGTTTTAGCATAATTATTGCAGAAGAAAAATCGGCCGATCAGACAAATGGAACCCCTGGGGAAATGCAACAATGGTAACATACCTCGTGAGCACGATTTTTATATGCGGTGGCTGGCGCCTAAACAGTGACGACACGCGCGGCTTAAGCAGCAACAACCTCGGCGCGCTGTGTGTGAGAGGAAAACGGTTACGGGCTTGGCTATTCCATAAATTTACCCCACCCCCGGCCGGGGGGCGATTTCTCCTCTTGGTTTAAGATTCCAGCTCTATGATCATGATGTAGGTACAAGTACACCATGAACGGTCATTGGTGAATGAGCATATTGTAACAGTGAGCTGATGATATTAAGATGGAAAACAAACATGATTTTGAGCATGAAGAATCTGAAATACGTTGTGTAATTAGAACAAAATACTGAACAATACGGGGCAGTCCTAGTTCATTTAAAATAGTCACAAAGCTTCTTATTGTGATTTGAGATTTAACCATCATTTCTGCTCCATTATAAAGGTGAATATTGACAAGTATGATGAGTGTCCATGGATAGACTTTTGGAAACAAGTATGGCTCGCTATATGGATTGTGACAGACGGACGCGTTTGTTTGTAAAAAATTAATTATCTGGGTTATTTGTGACCTTCTATGAAAGACATGGCCAACTTTGATTGAAATTACTTCATTGAGCAGAAATCACTGTTGATAGTGGCTTTGAGCATCCCAGGTCTTTTTTTGCGATTGATAATGACATGTTGTAGTTGAATGCCATCAAATGCGTTTTCTGTGAAGAAAATGAAATAAAGCAAATTACGTGTTGTAGTATTTATTAGTATTTGTAGTATTTTATAGTAGATTGACTGGATATTGTTTGGTTTGAGTGTATTGACAAAATCAATACTGCATGCACATTGCTTTGGGCAGCAATAATGGCGCAACTAGTGATGTTTTGTGCTTCTGTACATTTCCGTCCTCAACATGCTATCAACCAGGATCCATTCCTAAATAAAAATCTTAGAGCAATAGAAGATGACTGTATAACATGCATGCCAGAACCAAAAGAGCTGTTTAGTGGCAGAAAAAAAAAAAAAAACCAATCACCCTAATATTCTTTATACCGCTTACAGATTTTAAAATTTCAATCTGTTCATTTCAATTTGATTTTTTTTCTGTGTATTTTTTGCGTTATCGCCGTTATTCAATAGCCAGAAGCCACCAGAAAGTAGCAGTGATTTATGTACCCCTAAATGCGAAATCGTAATTTGGGAACCCATCACACGCTGTGTACATAAAATATAATTGATTGTTTCAATTCGATTATTTTCACCGTTTGGCACAGTTGAACTTTTCATTCAAGTTTGGCCTCTATTGATATTAATTTAATGGTATAAAAAATCCGTAAAAAATGAGAATTTTGCCGATACCGATCAGATCCCGATAAGGTCATAATCGGCCCGATTTCAAGAATGCGATCATATTGGTTATTCTCTTGTCTGGTGGATGATGCCACGACCTCGCAGGTCAGCATTTATCAGTGAAGGTTTTGTACTATACGTAGCTCAAAGTAATTAAGTACGACGCGGGCTTATACCTTGAACCACTTTAGCGCGCTCGTAGGTTATGCACAATCACGCTGCAACTGAAAGGCGGCACGGGTGTACGCGCGCGTCCCCACTTCATACGTCTGACGAGACAAAGTATAGTCTATGTAAAATTATGTCCTCACCGGCTATCATCAGGCGTTATTCCTGGGCACATCTTTGCACAATATTGTGGCATCATAATCTTGTAATGTGCATAGCCCAAAAGCCCCAAACATTACAGGGAAATACCTGTAATGAGCCTTCAGTTAAAAGTTTATGACGAGGTTTTGTGCTTCTGTGAATTCCATCCTCAACAGGCTTCACAAGGAAATAGTAATGGCTAGATTTTATATAGCGCCTTATGCTATTGGCGCTCTTAACGCTTCACAAATGGCCGCTGATCACTGTGGACCAACCATACCAGAAACCATAAAGCGAAATGCCAGGCTAATATAACTTGCGCTTCAACATATTATTAATTCCATTTTTTTTTCAATTAATGTCGTTCAGTCAGAAAATACACTATATGATTGATATAGGAAGTAACGTTTATATATCGTCCGTATGATTGTAAGCCTTTGTTCGCCCCGAGAAAAATTGAATCATGAGGTGATAACAAATAGGTTACATATGGTCTTGAAATTTAGCCATTGAAAGACTAGTGAATGCCATAACCAACCTTTTCAGCTATTCTGTCATAATCCGCCCCAGTTTTTTATCGATCGTTACTGCTTTTCTACTGGACACACTATATAATCGATTTTCTGACCAGGAGTAACCCTAGACATTCCTTAGACACCTTTTTTATCTATTGACTACAAGTCATCCAACGTCACCAATGCAGAGCGACGTCACCAATGCCGAACATGGGACCTCCATGGGCACATTTATTAGTTAATTCTGCTAAAAGCAATCAATATTGAGTCGATATTTTTCTTTCAGACGCCAACATCTTTTAAAACATACTAAATTAAAAATTAGCCTTTTTATACCTTTAGCATCATTCAAGGGATGCAGCAGATCGGCATCAGCGTTTTCCCTTAGCAGCAAACATTCACGAGATACACCCCCAGCGCCGGGACCAGCTTCCCAATATCGCATGGATTAAATCGGACAACCAAGTCGGTTAATTTCTTGTCCCGGGAAATTACAAGATAGCTGCATCTCACAGGACTCGAACACACGCCTATACGCATTGATGAGCATACACTGGAGTCAGCGCTTACCTGATTGAGCTTATTGTCCGCTTTGTCCTAACCAATCTTATCACAATTGTAGAAAAGACATCAGATGTAGTGTCTGTGTAATGTGTAGAGACACAATGGCATTCATGACGATGTAAGGTAAAATACCCAAAGGCCAATTGAGTTAATGTGAACTCTCTTGGGTTGACTGACAATAACATTTGGTTTTATAAGTATGGAAAACAAATGTAGAAATAAAAGGCACATTTGTGCTCAAGTTGTCCCTTATAACTCTTATATTGCCATTTCAATACAAGATTTGCTAGAATGGGGGTATTTTTTTTTGTCCTGTTGTATACTCTGTTAAAAAGTGATATACACCTCAAAATAAGTCCTTTAGTCAAAACCAACTATTCATTATGTAGATATAAAACTCAAACAGTACAGTGAAGTACCTAACTATGTACATGTAGATATGTGTCGGTATAAACATTCTTGGATGGGCTTTGAGGATTCAAATAGCTTGGTGAATGAGACTAGTAAACTAGCTGTAAAATGACTAATTGTTATAAACTTGTGCAAACAATTAATTGGCCAGTTGTATGCCCACAGACTACCAATGCAAACATGTTGCTATTATGTTGGAGTGTTTTCTGCAATTGCTGACATTGTTAAGATGTTGATTACGTGCTCCAATCTTCCTAATCCATGCCAAGCCCACCCTTTAGCATACTTTGAAGATCCGTGGCAAATCATTACACTATATAAGTTACCAGCATGCTTAATATAAGTTAACTATTTCCTCAAAGGATATAAAATACCTTATGTAAAGTATTGTTTTTTTGTTTGTGTTTGTGCATGCATACACTTGTGTGTGAATTTTGTGTTTATTTTCATGGTTTCTCATGCTTCATGTAACATTATGTCTTTCAGTTTTTGTTATACTTTAATTTATTAGTACTAAATATGATGCATTAAATCTAACACTGCACACATAAACTCACATGCACTCATAAACTCAACATGCACACAAACTCACATGCACACATAAACTCACATGCCCGGCACATACACACACACCATGTTGTAGCCGAGGATGTTCCAATTAACCGCGTCTTCTTTGTAAGTTCAAAACGTAATAAATCCTATAGCTTCCAAGGACGTTTGTTATACACCACTCACATGCACACATAAACTCACATGCACGCACATACACACAAACACAATTTTGTATTCCGAGGATTTCAAATTACGCAGAACCTCTGTTGTAATGTTTAAAAACGGAATAAATCCTATTATACTTCCAAGGACGTTTGTTATACTTTTGAGGATCTTTGTTCGAAAGAATTTCTTTTGTGTTAGGTCCTCGGAAGTATATGTCAAGTACGTACACACACGCACGCACGCACGCACACACACACAAATGCACACAAACACATATTCTCTCCCCCATTGATTTTATCTAATTTTTAAAAAATTTCCAACATGGTTTGTAGCGTTCCAAGGACGGGTGGAAGTCAAATGGGGAGACAACCTTAACATTTGTTTTTAGTCAAAATATGCTCCACAGGAGAATTTTTTTAAGATTAGAAACATAAAAAAAACTTTCTGAAACATTGAGCTTAATTTAGACTTAATTTAATATTAAAAAGTGATTTTTATCCATTTCTAGGGTCAAATCTTTGATGGGCACATTTTTTTCAGAAATAAAGAATTTGGTATGGACGGGAGGGGGATTTGGTAAATTTTGGCTCCATATGAGACCCCATAGATAACCCCTCTCTCTACCCTTTTTTGTCCTCCCTCCCTCCCACTCATGGTCTTGTGCACTCTCCAGATTTATGAGATGTGGGCACTTCTAGGGTGGAAAGGACCTCTTGTTTTAAAGACAAGGTAAACCTTGCTGTAGAACCTTTTCCAACGCATAACTCATGTGATGTGTGAAAAATGTGTTTGTTTCCAGATATCCAAAATATGCATATTTGAAAGTTTTGCTAAGGGTACTATCATCAATCAGAAAAATCTATAAAAAAATAGATTTACATATATCTTTCAGGTGCAGGTATGATAATACTCTGTAAGTGATATGCTTGGAAGTACCCTAATACAAAATTTGACATCCCTTAGAAAATACAATTTTTAGATGACCGATGCCTTTAACAGCATTTTATTTCTGTGTGCAAAATTATATTTACCTCGCTTGCCTCCTATCTTAGTTGTGTGCCAGAGGGTGTTTTGAACCAATCCCAAAAAAGCATTGCAATGTACGATACAATACTGCACTAAAACATATGTCAGTACTTAGGGAAAATGGTCATAATGTTTAAGGAATACACCCCCGGACATTTCATTATCATGCTTAATAGTCCCTAAGTATAAACACTTGTGGACATAAAATAAATGTAAAAGTCAGGGTTTTGTGTGTTCAAGATAAATTTTTTGTGGGATCACATACCTATGAGGTAAACTTTTCCATAAAATGGTGCATTGGGGATTGGCTCAATACACCCTCTGGTTTTGTGTGCATTAATTGTAATGGAATCAGGCTGGAACCCACGCTGGTCACAGTGAGGGAAAGAAAACGAATCCACTTCATTTCTTCCATCAGTTAAGCAATAACTAGGCAGGCAGCGGGAAGCCTGATTTGGCATGAGATCAAAATCTCTGATAAAGTATTTTTCAGCTGATTATATCTCTTAAAAGGGTATACAATGGAACCAAGGTGGGTGTAAACTTGCCACCCTTGGGCAATTGGAGAAATCCAAGCTGGCACCATTGGGCTGGTTAAAAACTCTGAAAATTGCATTTTACCCCCCCCCACAGACAGGCCAATCCAAAAATGTGGTAATTAGTGTTTTTGTGCCAATTGTGGATGTTTTGGGTAGGAAGTGACGGTGGAAAAATGCAACTTTGTATATTTAGAGTCGATGCTGAATCCAATTTGAAATCAAGATGGCCACCATTTTGAAGCAGGAAATCACAAAAGCACATTTCATTGAGAGTGCAACCAAAAATGGCAAGTCTACAATGTAAGTTGGACTGTATTTCTTTGCCATAAAGTATTGGAATATAAAATACTAAATTTTAATTGTCACATTGGCAATAAAAGATATTCAAGATGGACGCGCTGATTGTTTTTAAAGGCGCTGAGTAATTAAACATTTACCTCCATCAAGGAGAAATTGAAGGCCAGAGCATTTCCTACACATTACTCGTAGGGGGTGTATTTTTAAAGCACTCGGACACTATAAGCCCTAGTAAGAACCATTGTTGTAGAGTATAAATACCGGTAATACTAGTGTCAAATTGATACGCCAAACCAGAGCAAGGCCACACATACTGAATTCTGGTCCATAATCGTTTCTATTCGTGAGTGTTATTATTTCCACTGGTGTACTGTTTTGTTTTCTCATTTCGACATTCCGCTTCTCCATGGCATGGAACAGCAGATGGAACAAGTCATTTTGCAGAGACACATCCACACCGTTGATCCACATGGTGCCTCACTCAACAGAGAACTTAATACCTAAATATAAAGCAACTTAATCAACGTCAATAATTCATTAGGAGCTAAGGGTACATCATTGGGCACTGCGACTGGCAAAGAGACTTTTGGCCTTCTCGTTCCACATGCTGAGTTGGTACCAGTTCCGATGGATCAGATTTCAGAGCATCCCTCAGAGCTAACTGATGATGGCAAGGGGTACATTTTCCTTGAAGGACTTCAGTAGTGGGTGAAGAGAACATAGGTAGGTGACGCTACTTTAGATGTCTTTACGTTCTGTCTTGCCTCCGACAGCAACTGATATTGCAGATGTGCCAAGCATGCCGAATGCTGGGATGTGACTGCCTCAGGACATCATCTTGAGACGATCGAAGTAACACCAGGAAAGGTTAATGAAACAATGTTTCCCTCGTAATACTTTCAAGGTTCCAGCTTGCCAATGCAGTATAATGGTGGCTACGGTGGCAAACACTCAGACCGTGGGCAGCAGTAAGTCTGCATGAGATCAAGGTGCTTTTGTACGGTTGCATTGATCTCAATCAAGAAATGGACCATGAAAGTGATGTCATTCAGACGATGCCCGGAAAGATAGCCTTGAGAACAGAAGTGTAGCAACACAAGCGGAGTAGGAGTGGCGTACCAGGTCGGGTCCTGCCCTCCGGCATGTCGACCGCTCCACGGACCTTCACAAGGGTCTTGAAGGTGGTAGCGGAGTTCATCTTTGTCTACTTAGACGACTGGCTACTGGTGGCACCTCCGCGAAGTGGCCCAAGGACCTTTATAGAAGAGGTCCTACCTGATGAGGTCACTCGGTTTCATCAACTTCGGAAAGTCATCCTCTCACTCTACCAGAGCCCCCAGTTTCTGGGAGAGAGAATGATTTTCTGTTGGCAAGGTGAGGCCCTTCTGCAGAATGAGTAGCCTCGGTCGTGGCGTGTGCCCGAGCAGTCGTGGAGAGCAGGTCGGTCCCAGACGGCTATGGCTCGGTTTGGAACTTCTGGCCAGCTCATTGGGATGGTTCACTACTGAGATTCCGCATGGGGGTATACAGCTACCCCATGCTCAGCGGTACTTACCGACCTGGTACCACCCAATGTCACTCCGGATTCCAGTGCCCCTGAAGAGGGTGCCCAACTCAGTGGGTGGACACATCCTGCAAGTTGGATGTGGGAGCCCCATAGGAAATTAACACCCTCCGTGACGCGACGACGATGAGGCGGTGTAGGGCCCACTTAGGGTCCCACAAAGTGTTGGGCCGTGGGCGCCCATGCAGATCACTATCATATAAATGTGCTCGAGCTGTGGCAATCTTCCTGGCACTGAAGGACTGGATCGCCCTGACCAGGGGAAAGGTGATCCTGATCCAATGCGGACAATATCGGGGGGGGTGGGGCGGGCAAGGAACCTCAGTCTCTGAAAGGAGGTAGTCGGCTCCTGAGTGGGGCAGGCAACGGGGAAATTGCCCTTAAATAATAGCATCACATGTACCAGGGGTGGAGAAGGTCCTAGCAGACGGCTCTCCCGGAAGGGCACGCAAAGGTGAGGGGGCGTCAGTGGAATGGCACCTCCTGCGGCAATTTTCAGAGGCTACGCTTCCCCACGTGGACTTTGCCTCCAACTGGAATCAACAGCTTCCGGCGTACTACTCATGGAGTCGAGAGTCCAAGAGCTTGGGTCGATCGGAGGGGTGGATTAGTGCTTATTTCCCCCCATAGCGATGATACCGAGAGTCCTCGAGAAGGTAGCTGCCCCCCCCCCCCTTCCGACAATTGCCTGGTTCTGTTGATGGCCCCATGTGGCCAGCTCAGCTGTGGTTCCCACAGCTTCTAGAACTGTGGGGGACTAGTGGGGGACTAGTGGGTGCTAGTAGCGATCCTCCATCCGACGCGTCCGTCCCGAGCGTACCATCCGCGCTCTCAAAAACCCAAAAAAAAACAAAAAACTGACTGCTCGGCCGCATTCGCCAACAATACACTAGGCGGGACTTTCTGAACATGCGCCGCGCTCGCTGCCCAGGCAAGGAGAAGTCAAACTAGAGAATCTTATGATTCTCGACTATGCCGGGGTCTATGATGGGGGTGCAGCCAATCGCGAGCTTGATCTGCTGTCTGCGTCTGTAGGGCAGATCGGGATTCCTAACGGAAATTTTCCTTGAGGGGTGTCCAAACAGTCAAGTGTACCGTACCGCGATTGGGCGCTCATCGGGGCTCAGGAGACAACCACAGTAAGTCTCAATAGCCCAATTCATGAATTGCGAAGGCGTGTTTTCGGTTCGTTCCCCCGGTTCGGCACTCGTTCCGGAGTGGGATATGCCGCTAGTGATCCAGGTTCTTCAGAGGAATTCGAAACACTGGAGAGGGCCAGTCTCCTGGACTAGGAAGACGGCTTTCTGGTGGCAGGCGCTTCCGGGCGATGGGGTTCGAAATACATACCTTGTCATTGACGAGGATCACCTGCGGTGGTCGAAAGGACGCGTGTCATCCCCACAGATAAGAACAGACTCTGTTTACACCGTGCCCAACGTTTCTCAAGGACCTGGCCTTGGCTGCGGGACGGTAAAGAAGAGAAAACCTGGTGCACGGTCAGGGCACTAAAATTGTACCTAAGCATATGAAGGGCTCAGGAAGACATAACAGCTTTTCATCTAAACGCCCCAAATCCATATGGTCCAGTAGCGAAGGACCAGCGGCTTGGGTGCCTCAACCATCCGTAGCGCACCGAAAACATCACAACAGGGGTCGGCCTCTGGTAGGGTAAAAGCTACAAAACATTTTGAGTTGCCCCGTCTGTACAAAATGCAATTGTTAGTGTTTTTATGGCAAACGGCAGCCATCTTGAGTTTTCTATTGCCTAGGGTGACAGTTTACATCATCTTAATTATAAGTACCTATTACAGATATATAATCAGATGAGAAAAATGATAACATGTATTTTGGGTTGATCTTTCTGTGAACAAAGTGCATTTTCAGGGTTATATGTTAAAATGGTGGCCATATTGGATTTCTCAAAATTAATCAAGCGGGCCTTCCAAGATTACATTATAATTTCAGTTCCTACCAGAATGAGTATTAAAAACAAAAAACAATACCAAGGGGCATTTGGGGGTGTCCTTGTCCATGGAAACTGCAATATTGGGGTTTTACGTGAAAATGGCGGCCATCTTGATTTCTCAAATTGCAAGGGTGGCAACTTTACACCCACCTGGATGCCATTATATACCATTCAAAGAGATATAATCAGCTGAGAAAAAAACTATCAGAGTTTCATCTAACTCCTCCTCCGCTGGGGGTACTAAACAGCACATTTTTTGAAGAGCACCTCAATTTTCAAAATTTGAGATCATTGCACAGTTATGTTGGTAATTGTCTAGGAAATTGCACCTGCGAAATGACGAATGCTAAAAAATGCGTTTTTATCATAAAAATTTGTAACGAGAATTAGGGATCCAAGATGGTCTTAAAGGAAGAGACGGAAATGCTAGTTAATGTCCTTCATGATGAATACTGCCACATCAAGAAAGTAACCTCGACTTTACTTGCCTGGAATCCATAAAACAACTAAGGGAGAGCCATATTAGACATGTACAGGTGACTCTATTTCCAGCTATTTCATATTGGCCGGGCAGTTCCTTGCAGCCGTTGAATAATCGGAGATCTCCCGATATTTAATATTCTAATTACAACATCCTTCTTTTGCGACGGGACATTTTCGAGCTTAACAATTCACAGTTGGTATAGTTACTAGCATCTTACCAAGGCAACCCTGTAAAATCTCCAAAAAAATTATTGAAAAAATGGGGGAGCTCTTACAAAAATGCGATGACTTATTGCTTAAATTGCATCACTTAAAAGGTGGCCTTTTTGGAAGGTTAGTACTTCTAGAATATTTAAGAACAAGTCGCATGTTATATGGATATGCTCTAAAATTTTATGTTGTGCTGTTGCCTCTGTAATCGCTATCAACAATGTAGTTTTAGTATCTGTGTTTACTTGGAACATGTACACATGTATCAAATAATAGCCTACTTGCATAATATGTACTATGTCATTATGTCTTGCATCTGAGGCATGTGGACATTTGCATGCGAATTCGATTGGAGATTGATTAGGTTGCTTAAATTAGGTAGGTAACAGTAATTCTTGTGCAGCAGTCGAACTCTTGTTTAAGTTTGTTTCGTATTTATGACTTGGTAATACGACAACTAACTGTAAGATGTTCAACATCGCAAATCAATACAGAAATAGGTCATGTTCATATTTTTGATACAAAATTTTGTTGTTGGCTTCACAGGAAAAATTTGAGATCACAAGAATCCGACTACCATTATTGGACGGATAGCAAAATCTGGCTTTGAATTGAGCCGCATTTTAGTGTCAGTGTCTGTATTCAAACAATAGTTGTCAGTTGCTTAATTGCCACCCACATATATATTGCACCTCTCTTGAAAAGTTTCAATCCAAGGATAAAGTCATCGTGTGGGGATTGTCACGCTTGACATTTGCATACACTGTGCAACATGCGTGATGCCCTATAAATGAGCCATTTCGACTACACCACATAATTGCTGAACACCGTATCATCGAATACCAAATGATGGACGGAGCTTGATTAAGCAATCAAATTTCTTGTTACATGATAACACACCCACGAATAAGGAAGAAACATATTGTAATGGCCTATTCATTACTGTGCTAATATTGATCTTTAACCATTAAAACATCACTTTTTTGTCTATCTTGGGAAAGAAATGGATTTGAAGGCTAAATTTCAGAATGACAATGAGAAAAATATGGCCTTTCATTTGATAACAAAATGAATACTACTTCTGGGTAAGTTGGGGGGGGGGCCCAAAGACGATCAGAACATGCACCTTTAACATTTGGAGCAACATTTACAATTGGATTATGATTATATATCTCCTGATTAGAGTTATCAGTAATGGAGTTTAAACATGATTTGAAGAATGACACATTTAATTTGACAGTATGATGATTCAATGTAATAGATTTGTAAGGAATGGATCTCTATTGGATAAGGTGCAGTGCATGTGTGTGAGGTTGGTGAACAGCCTTGTAAATAAAAGACAAAGATTGGAATTGCCTCAAATGTAAGTTGGTTGCCATTTCTTTTATGTCTCGTCTAAATAGGGATTGCTTTGGTGGCGTGTCTCTGTGGAAATTCAATTAATGGTGCTTGTTCCGATTTATGTCTGTTGTGTTCTTTACATGATATGAGAGCCTGGCACTTGCGCATACGCCCCATCAAGTACCGTGGAAAGCACACTTGCGGTTTTTATGGTAGAAGCAATAATGCACATTACAAAGCCTTATTCAATACTCTGTTAATCTGATTGGTTAACCACTGAAACGGCGGTTTCTTGTTTTATTTCTGGTAATGGAATGGATTTAAGGGCTAAAATTTCAGGACGACAATGATAAAAATACTGCCTTCACTGCTATCAAATCAATACTACTTCGGTAAATCCAGGGGGTCCCAAAGACGATCGGAACATACAACTTTAATTGTTTTATTCAAAACTCTTATTTAACTGCCTTTCCCACTGTTTTGAAACTTCTTTTGAGCATATTTGTGTCGCTCATTAAACTAAGTATTCAATTTTGTTACGTTGTATTGTCCCCACACAGTCTACACCATTCATTTTTGACTTGAGTTAGAGTCATTTCTTGATAACCGTGCCACTCCGTGGCCTGGTTGCCCCCCCAGTGCTCGTGTAAGAATACGCCTGATGTATTTCCTGCATGTCGTAAAAGGCGAGTAAATGGGACAGATGATTAATTAGTTTGGAATTGTTTTTATTTCAACATGATGTGGTGGTTAGCGGAAGCTTTGAAATTGTAATGGGCAGAATCTAAATTTGTCCTACTTAATTTTGATACTGTATATGAACAGTCCCTCTGTCATCCTTTGTAAAACACATACTCATAGTTTTTTTTTTTTGCAAATTTGCTCTGTTCGTGTGCGTAGAAATATTATATTGTCACATACGCCTATTTAGACCGAGTCTGCAGGATGCTTTTAACATAAAAATCCTTTGCACATCACATACTACTCGCGTGAACAGTATTCTGTAGAACATCCAGCTTAGATTTCCATAAACTTTTTCCATAACCTATGGTTTTCAATTTAGACCTTCATAAAACCAAAACTGCAGTCCAGTACAGATGCTAAAGATTATCTAAAAGGGTCTAAAAAGACCTGTCAACCTCTGAACTAGCGATTCAAGACCAAGAATTCATGGCCAAGCAATGTGCTGCTTACACAGATGTTTGAAAGTCATTTATGATGATAAAAACTAGAATAAGATAAAATATCGATGCGACACTATTGACAACGGATTTTGATGATTTGAAACCCCCAATTTTTGTTATCAGGGTTTTCACAGTGACCCAAAAATTCGAATGTCATCTAGAGGTCAATTGCGTAGAAATGCCCTATACACCAAATTTGTCATCAGAACCACTGACCTTAGCACAGAACAAATCTGAGGTCAAGGTCACTCACATAAGTTTAAGGTCACACACAGGGGGAACGACTAGTATCCTTGAAAGAAGCAATCGTCCATACCGCCATTGGCGGCTTAGATTTTTCTTTAAAATCTAGCTTTTACACACTTTGTCCTGTGGAGAATGAGCCTATAGAAACACACAAATCGTGACCTTTGTAGGTCCCTATATCCCTAACGTCCGTTAACTGCCTTTTTTCACTTTTTCAAAAATCATAGAGTGACCCCTGCTTTGTTTTAAGGGGGACAAACTTGTTCCCTGTTGTTGTAGTCGGACGATGTCTGCTGTTTGCTGTGGGGAAAAGGGTTAACATTTGCCTTTATATCCACATACCCTATGAGTTAGAATAAGCTCATCTACCAGGACACATTTCGTGGGTTGTATTGTACATACATTGACATGAACTGACCTTGTGTGATCTGGGTATTATATATCATACCCTAAAATACAGGGGTGTATTTTCAAACCATTGGTGAAAGAAGCTACTGAACTGTGCCAAGGGAATTGAGATTTTAATAGCTCAAGTTATAAATGGATTTTAATACAACTTTATCATATGTGGCGACGTGGGGTCCCCTTATTTGGTGATGAGGTCCCCGAATGGTCAGGTTCATGTGAAGTTATCTTCACAACTACAACGGTGACCTCAATTGCACCCAACTTGGTTTTATGGATATTCATGAAACCCTCATTTGTTTAGAGGTCAGTCATATGTCAAGGTCAAAGGTCTATTAGTCCTATCATTCACAAACCGAAACGGCAGGCGACATAGCATCATGTTGGAGTCTTTTCCGAAAGACGTAGGGATATGGTAAGATTCCTGCAATTGATTTTTCTGAATTTTTATTACGGAGGTAAATAGCTCTTGCATGCCCCTATTTAATAGTCGTCACAATTGTGTTGCTACTGCTCAGAAGTCGTGCAGAAGTGCCACTTAATAGGAATTTGTTGCCCCAGCAATCGCTCTAAACAAAGACAGACACAATGCTCTTCAAAAATGTGCCTTTTTTTCTTTTTTCACTTTTCCCCCCAGTGCCGCCACTATCTAAAAATAAGGCATTTTCCTGGGGTAAAACACTGTCTTAAACGTACCGCAGTAACAGCTTCAGTTCAATCGCCAGTTCCTCTCCATCCCCGGACACAGTCGCAACTCATCGGCAAAAAAAGTCATCCCTTTTAGTCGCCTCTTACGACATCCAGGGAATATCGGGATTCAACCAATTGGCTGTGGCGACCAGCCCTTAAAGCCATTTGCTGACATTGGTTATGGGTTATTGTGTACCCTTGTTCATTATTTGTACCTTGCTCCCGGGTTTTTAGAAGGTGGCTGCTTGAGCATGTCATTGAGGAGGTAGGTGAGTCTGGGTTTCCCACTCTTTTTGGGTGTTCCTTGAGTATATCTCTGGGTATCCTTGGCACTAGAGAGTGAGATTTTCCATTTGCAGTGTCCCCTTGTTGGGTTCCGAGTTGGATGAGGAGCACCAGTATCAATATAATGCATTATGGATACTTAACAACTCAATAAACGTAGAAGAGATTCCAATCCTGTGCCTATAAGTGACCTCATTTTTGTGTCGCCTGGCAAGAAGACTCATAGGGATCACTGTTTTTGTAGTCTGTTGATGGCTGTTGTTGTGTGTTGTTGTCTTTGATTGCATTTTTTACTTTAAAAATAGAGTTGTATATCATCTTGTAGCCCATTTTACGAAGTTTTGAAAAAGTGGGCATTATTTTGATCTTGTTGCCATTGTAGCTGAACAGGGCATCTGATTTGCAAAACACGGGAACAAATGTAACTACTTGCAATTTACATACTTGGGTAGAAAGTGCATGGGTATAGTGGGCAGAAAACCACGGAGCTGGATTTTTTTATATGGTTGCAGCTGACCAATTCTTCTTGCGTATGAGGCAGCAGCTAAATATTTTGTAAACGGTGGAGCCAGCTCACTGTTGATTGGTTGGAGTTTAAGAAGTCTATGTCCACCGGTGAACGAAAGGTAGGGCACTCATTGAGAATATGATCAACAGTCTGTGATGGGGAACCACATTGGCAGGCTGGCGATGGGCGCAGCCCCCATCGGTGCATATTGCTATTGAAGCGACCGACTCCTGTGCGAATCCGGTTTAAGGTGACCCATTCCTGGCGTGGAAGATTGCTACCAGGTGGTAGTTCTGTCATAGGTGTAATAGTGAGTTGATCTGGTCTTGAAGTATCTATCCAGGCAGTATTCCAAGTCTGTAAGATGCTGAATGGGGAGCTGGAGAGTTTAGCAGCGTGTCGACAGAAAGGTCGACAAGGGCACAGTCTGTCTGCCGCGCTGGTGTGATTCTTTGACAGTGTTATGCAGCAGGTGCTTGTTGTCCAGCAGAGCCTTATTCACTAGGTTGTGTGTGTGGTGTTCTCTCCGAAGCACTGCAGGTGCAATGCCTGAAAGTACTGGTAGAAACTCAGATGGAGTAGGACGGAGGCAACCAGTAATCGTTCTCAAAGTCTCGTTGAGTACTGTGTCCAGCTTCTTTGTGTGACAGCTGTTGCACCATCCTGGGGCGGCATATTCAGCAGCGCTGTAGACCAGAGCCAAGGCGGTGGTGCGTAGAGTCGTTGGCTGGCACCCCATCAGGATCCAGCAAGTCGGCACAGGAGGTTATTCCTCGAAGATACCTTGGCGCATACGGACTCGAGGTGCTGCCGGTAAGTAAGCTGCCGGTCAAGCTTCACTCCCAGATAGATTGGTGTAGGATTGTATGGCAGAGGCGCTCCATTGAGGTTGATTTGAAGCTGGTGATGAGCCTCTTTGGTGTTGAGGTGGAAGGCAGTAGCGGTGGTCTTGGCTTCGCTCAGCTTCAGTCTCCAGGTCTTGAGATATGCTGCAAGTAGAGCCATATCTGCAGTAAGTGTACTACTTCTGTCCAGCTGCTGTCCGCGTGGAGAAGGGCAAGATCGTGGGCGTAGCTATATTGTTTGAGGTAAATCGCTGATATACAAGTTGAACAGCATGGGAGCCAGTACAGATCCTTGTGGTACTCCGTTCCTCAGACGACGCATGTTACATATGAATTGTACAAGGTGACGATCTGGGATGGTCCTGAGAAGCTTGAGTGTCAGGCACTGGTGTCACACGGTGTCGTAAGCTGCAGTAAGGTCTACCAAGATGACGCCTGCCTTACGACGCTTTTCAAAGCTTTCCTCAATATCGTTTGTGAGTTTTACAATCTGGTGGACAGTGCTCCGGCCACGGCAAAATCCTGCTTGTTCGTAAAGGCAGATGGAGTTCGACGACGGGCTCCAGCCGGGCCAGGATCATCCTCTCAAGGAGTTTGAAGGAGACACACAGTAGTGATATTGGGCAGTAGTTCTTAGGGTTGTCGACAGGCTTGTTTTGTTTGGGGAGTGCGATGATAGTAGCCCTCCTCCAGATCTTGGGTAAGCACTGGTTGGTAAGGCAACATGTGTAGAACTCCTGGAGCCATTCAAGACATCGTGGGCCGCATTGCATCCGGAACTCCGCTGATATGTTATCAGGCCCCTGGGCCTTTCCACTCTTTAGTTGGCTGATAGACGAGGTAAGCTCATCTAGTGAGAAGGATGTTGAAAGTGACCCGTCCACGCCGGGGGCTCGAGGAAGTTTGGTGATCTCTTTTTTGACAGAGCGAGTGTGATCCTTATCAATGTTCATGAAACGGCTATTTGCGAGGAGTTGCTCAGCAATTGAGTTGGCAATCACTGGACATTTCGATGGTTTGGAAATTCTGCCGGTGAGGCGGTTTATAGTCTTCCAGGCCTTCCTGCTGGAGTGAGTGAAGTCGATTCCTTGGACAATCTCTTCCCAGCGCTCACGGCGTTTCCTGTCCAAGCAGTTTATCAGATCTGAAGCTTTGGAAGACGCTTCTTCCCGCTCACCGAAAATTCACTATTTTTTCATCTTTGAAGCTACAGCTACTCTCCAAAAGTATACCATCTTATGCTAGGAGTTGCGAGGGTCATCTAGACGAATCCTGACACTTCTCTAATGATGACAGACGAGAATCACGTAAAATGAGATTGAAAAACAACATGGCTTTACTGCATTGATTACCCAGTTTATTATTGCACGATTATGTTTTTGTTGTCTGTTGGTTCCATGCTTATCTTATGGGAGAACGGAGGTCCGATTATGACTCGGAAAAATAGCACCTAGTCACTTTACGCGCCTGCTCTGACTTTACGGGAGCCTAACCTTACGTCAAGGGCCTGGGAGAATCCGCGTTTAGAAAACCAAATTATCGCGCGCGATTTTCCGCACTTTCGCGTTTTTCCACGCATCAATAAATCGGCATTTTCCACGCCAAATTCGCGCTGAAAATGTACCGAATCCACGTAATTACACACCTAAAGGGTCCTGGAAGACCACCATCCAGTACAGAAGTGTCAAATAATAAATCGATCTCATGTCTATCACAAATACTGTGAGGGGGGGGGGTCCGCTGTTTTTTTCAACACTTTCGTTGGCTGGCAGCTCCAGGGAAAGATTAGTAAATATTCATCTTTGTCTATCTGGAGACTAAGAGTTAAAATTTCAAACCACCTAATAAATCGTAGTAATATGTAAACATACCGTTCTGGGTGCTCCGTTAGAAAGCGACAGGCAACTTTCAGACCTAACACTATAGATAAAATCTATCGCTTCTCCACCAATTCAGTTGGCTCAGTTGGTTAGAGTCCCGTGCTGGTAATACGGTGGTCGCCGGCCAAAGCGCACGTTCTTTTTTTCACACGTACTTGCGCTGGCCGTCTCCAGGAAAAATATTAAATATTCATCTGTCTACCTGGAGAACTAAGTAGTTTGAAATTACTTCTTAGATTTTTAAGAGGAATTGCAAAGTTGGTCGATCATTGTAATGAGATGAGTTCTGTTAATTTTTTCAGAATCTGACCCCCCAATTATTGTCAAACTTTAACATAGGTCCTATCGTGTCAAACACAGTGGTTCTCAATTTGATCTAACCGGAGATGGGACGTCTGGCTGCTTCACTGAATTCCACAAGGTCCTTGTCTGTATTGTTGCTCCACTAGTGGCAGACCAGAGATGTTCCATTGTATGTGGTGCTGTTCCACAACCACAGGTATGTCCTGATTTACTTCTAGGAGCCCCTAACTTTCCTTGACAGTAGGAATGAATCTCAAAAGCGGGTGTCTCAGAAGAGAACGTGAAGCTGGATGGTTCTCATCCTGAAACGACATTGGGGAACTACATATGTCAGGCTGGCTATAACAGTGCTTGCTATTAGCCTTGGAGAAGCATCCACAGGCGAGCCGAGGCTGACGAGAGCTCTGCAACCGATGAGCGCACCGACCCACTGTCGAAATCCTCTCCTCCATAGGGAGGGCTATTCCCCTGGAGAAATCCAGGATATAGCCCAGGAACCTCGTTTTTTGAGACGGAGAGAGCTGACCTCTTTAGGCGGATTGGTTCCAACACTAAGGCCATGTTTAGCTCCATTAGCTGGTATATGTGCTCCGTGAGCTTCTGTAATCTAGTCCGAGGCATTTGTACTTTCTTTGAGGCGGCCCTTGGGACGAATTTGTGGGAAAGCCTGGGCTTCCATAGAGCGTTGGCATCTGGAGAGGTGGCTCTGGTAGAGTAGGCATAGAAGTGGCTGTGGCGAAGGCCGATATGCTGCTCCTATTTCAGAAGGGCTTCTGCGGCGGTCATGCGGCGGTGATGCGCTGGTGATCGAGGGGCGCGAGATCGCCGAGGTGATCGTTACGGGAGTAGACCTCCGTGGCTTCCTTCCCTTGGTGGGGCTGGACACTGCTCCTGTGTGTAGAGTGCCTTGGAAGGCGAGAGTATACGGGCTTGGAGACTATACGGTTGAGGCTGCTCCTGAATTTTCCCTTTCCATCCTGTGAATTTCGGCGAGATCGGCCGATCAGTTCTGCAGAACGAGCCGATTGGTATTCTCAGTCGGCAGTCCGTGGATCGGCTCCGTAGTGGCTGGAAGAGTAGAGACTACCTCTGCTGTAGGTGCTCCATTTATTACGATCCCCCCGACCTCCCGTTCCGGCGTACAGCGAGTTTGCGATTTGGCAGACCCCCTGTGGGATTTTTCTCTGGAAGGCGAAGATGTACGGGCGTAGTGACTACTGCAGCTCCTAATTTTCCCTGTCCATCCTGTGAGCTTCTGCACTCCTAGGTCTGTCGTTGGTATAGATGTTAAACAGGAGAGGTGCGAGCACGCGCCCTTGGGGTAGTTCCATTCTTGAGCTTACGCCATGGGCTCTTTTTCGCTGGACACTGAACAAAGAATATCCTGTTTGCGAACAATCTTTTGATGAACTCAGTCAAACGCATGTCCTTGGTGAGTTCCAAAATCTTATGGAGTAAGCATCTGTGATTAACAGTGTTATATCGGTGGATTCAATTACGGTATGCCAGATTTTAATCTTTTCCTGGGAGATCCTCTCCGACACCTTCTCATCTTTAGCAGTTGTTAAGCCTGAGAAAAAATCAGCTTCAAACATTCCTCGGAAAGGCCTGCTATATATTCCGTCCTACAGCCTCTGGGTTCGAATCCCTGAGCAGTCTTGTCACTAGTTGGGCAAATTGTCATAGTGATCGGCTTGGCCGGTGGGGGCAGCCAATACACGCTGAAAGTCTCTCTTATTTTTTTTATCGTGTACTTCAGGTTTTATCAGTGAATCCTTGCCAGTCTGCTTTCTATAGTTAAAGCGACGTTTTGAAAGGCACGTTGTTGGTTTTTACTGAAAGCGTTGACTTGGATAACGATTTATGCGCTGTTGAGGTAAGTGGAACTAGATCCAAACAGCTTGTACACCGGTTAGAGATTTTTTGCTAACAGTAACTCGATTCAAGGTTGTACTATAAAGTGATGGTGGTAAGCTTAGGGTTGTGAAGGAGACGTAGATGTGGCTGTCTAACCATTCTTCGACATCTTGTAAGTCTTTTATGGTTTTCATTGTAGCCCCATGGGTACTTCTAGGCTGTTGAAATCACCAATGAAGAAAAGCAAGAAATGAGGTTGGTGGACATCCCGAGATTGAATTTGAGGGGTGCTTTGCTTGAAGTCTACTGATGGAGTTTGTAGATGTGTTATACTATAATGTTAGAGCTGACGCTTAAAGGTTGAGGACTTGATGTTTGTTGTTCAACAGACATTGAGGGGTGGCTTTTACGAGTGCCTGGTTTCATATAGTATAGCGCTTTCATATGTCGAAGTGTCTCTTGATGGCAAGGACCCATTCATGGTATGGTTGGGTGATGATTAGCAGTGCCCACTGCGAGTTTCCGCAGACATAGGGGGGGACCCCCCCCCAAAAAAATCGAATTGGAGATTGTTTATATACACATATCAGCCATGATATACTTTTTTGCATTAGATAACGCACCAATTCAATGAAGTGACGCTGGCATATTGTCCGTAATATGGGAATAATTAAATTGAGAGAAATGATGGTATGAATAACACTTCTGTTTTTAATGGTTTGTAGAGATTTAGCTTCATGGCGAAGCAGGTTTTGACAGGGGACCACAGGGAAGGTTCCCTACTTTCCCGAACTAAATATGCTGACTAGAGATTTTGATTGAGAAATTCAACCATTCAGGCGTGATTTTTAAGACTAAAATTATGATGCCATGTTTTCTGCTTGCTCGTTTGGTGATAAAATTCAAGAGATTATGAAACGATTTGGTGATATAATAGAAGTATGTATTTAAAAGCGGTCAATACAATGCAGGGGGAGATACAACACGAGAAAGTGGATAAGAAAACATACTATATAGAGGGGCTCTGTGAAACTAGTGCGAAGTGAATTAGTAATGAAGACGAAAAATATACGGAGTAGAAGTTTTATTAGTCCGCCGGACTCATAGTCATCTATAACGGTAAAGAACAGAGTTCAGCGGCCGTCGTCGTGAATTATTTATAAAAAAATAGCTATATGCATGATTCTGGCAGAATCATGAGGAGACGGAAACTCAATCAATGCACACACGACGGATCAAGTAACTGATACATCCCGCGATTAGTCTAATATATCGGCGGTCGCGTTTAATATATAGTGATGTATTCGATTTTTGGAGAAATTTGGCATTATGTTTGTTTTGTTCTCTCTGCAAATTCAAATTTCAAACCTCAAAGGACTTAATTGGTGAAATATTAACTAATTATGAGTAATTGCCAAACGTTTAAATGATCCCAGGGCTACAAGTGGACCCTTGCAAAAATAGGGCTAAAATATAGGGCCAAAAAACACGACTATAGGGAAAATATATGGGATACCACAGAAAATTATAGGGAAAAGTCGGATTTGTATGTATTTTACTTGAACGTGGGTGCCTTTCCATTGTATGTCAGCAGCAATTTTAATTCGTTAGAAAGTTATGGGCAAAACATTTGGCTATATGCTGGCTGTATCGACTATATGATACTCCCATGTTGCGGGTAATTAATTAAATGGGGGAAAAGTGAGAACCTGCTTTCTGAATGTGAAAATATCGCCTACTTGCTGCAATTTCAGGTTTTCCTGAAGTCTAATTTTTTTCTGTTGACTCTATATGTCAAGTAATTAGTTTTGACATTATTTTGACCATTGGATCCAAAAATCCATCCATCAAATTTTTTTGAGTGTCCGGTAAAATTTTCTTCGTGAGAAAAGTTTTTTTTTGAAAAAAGTTGCATTAAGTTTTCATATTTTTTTTTTTTTAATTCAATTTTGAGACATATTGGACACTTCACACTTCACACATTGGAAATTGTGCACATATGTCCTGCACACAATAGTTCGGATTTTAGAAGTGGTAATAACCTCTGTTATTTCCTTCTTCTTATCACTGCTTACTTTTATTGTAAAACAACTGTCAAATTTCAGTGCTTAATTCATTGTACACCTATGTAGCATTACCAAAGGAGGTGCATTTGAAAGTTTTATCAAAATGGGCCAAACGGTTCACAGCGAGTCATTAAAGGTTATTGATGGTAATTTCAAGGAACATTGCAAAATATGACAGATGTTTTACAAAAGGGTTTTAAAGCTCACATAGATAGGGCCTCATAGAGGTAATCTGTGTACAACCCCTATGAGGTTGGGCTGGGATTTTTGAAAATGAATTTTGATCATCATAGCTGCAACAGCACCTTATTTGCCCCAGAAATTACATTTTATAGTTTTACAACCAAATTAGGTCAAAAGTTAAATTAGGGTTCTTTAGAGATCAATCTGTATACACACTGGCGAATCTTGAGCCGGTGATTTTTTTTTACAAATAAGTTAATCAGTCAATGTGTGTATGAGTAAGCAGGATGTGAACGTGTTTGCAAAGCAGTGAGGTTGAGAGATATTTTATTTATCAATCCAGGGGAGTAAGAGTGGAAAAACACCAAATAACAATCTCACTGATCTTAATCTCATACGAAATGTTGTGTTAGCTAATATGATCCTTTGGTGCAAGAGTTTCATTTCTCCAAAATCCCTCAAAACATGGTTTAAAAAAAGCAAAGCTCATCTGGGATTGACCTGAGACCTTAATTAAAAAAAAAAAAAGAGACATTTGTAGCAAAATTCCTCAGAAAGAAATGAGTAGGCCTGTATCTATTTACCAACATGACCCTTATAATGGGTAAGGATTTCAAGTCCTTCAGCCATTCAACTCTCAACGCAACCAAACCAAATTGAGCAGCCCCCCCTCCCATCGAGGGAACGCATATTTTGCTTAATTTGTTGTTGGTGGGTCCGTGTTTAGGGACGCCACCATTAGATTAGATATCCAGGGGGGTTAGGAAGTTTTTGAGAGAAAAAAAAATTCACCCGTAGAGTGTTGTGTGAAAGAAAAAAAATCACCAAATTAAAAAAAAAAAAAAAATTCCCCCTAGATGTGAATGAAGGAAAAAAAATCACTCAGAGAGGAGACAAGAATAAAAAACAAATTCACCATTTATCATTTTGTAAAAAAAAAAAAAGCACCCGGACCCAGAGGGGAACAAAAAAAAATCAATATTTTTAATTTCTTGGTGTTCTTTCGGTATATGCTAGGTTATCCTGTAGGAATCTGCATTTTGACCAAAATTCTGCTAATTTTTAGATATTTAAACCAAAGTTTGCAAAATCTTAGCTCAGTCCCGGGACCCTGTTTTTATGCAATTTTTTGCCGCCATTGTACATATTCAACCACGTGTGAAGCTGAGCTGCGTGGCACCAAATACCTATTCAAAACCTTCTGATGAAGTTAGTACCCAGTAGTAGATATGAGCATTGATTAACCCACATGCTTCTCAATAGATATGAGCAATGATGAACTACCTGCTATCGAGCAGTAGATATGGGTATTGATGAACTACATGCTATCAGCAGTAGATATTGGTATTGATGAACTACTGCTGTTAATAGTAGATATGAGTATTGATGAACTACTGCTGTCAGCAGTAGGAGTAGATGGGGATTGGGGAACTACCTGGATTCAGCAGGAGATATGGGCATTGATGAACTACATGCTATCAGCAGGGGGTATATGAACATTGAGGACATACCTTTATCGGTGTTAGATTGAGCACGTAATGAAACACCTGCTATCAGCAGTAGATATGAGCATTGATGTACTACCTGCTTTCAGCAGTAGATATGAACTCGCTTAATATAGCCGTACCTGAATGTGATGGGCCACAAGATGTGTAAGCCGGAGAATGAAAATAGGGGTTTTGGGTAACAAATTATAATAAAATTAAAATTACAAAGCAAAAAAGGTGCCTGAGAAAAAAAGGAGGTTGAGGGTGTTGGGATACAGATCACATGAAAAAATTGTTTTGGATGTACAGTTGGGCAAACTTGAAAGAAGGTTATGGACTGGCAGTGATTATCAGCCATCATATAGGAGTCTCCCCCGGCCCTGGGCCCAACACACAGCTTGTTTAGTTTGTAGGCCCGATTTTATCGTGCACTAGACATTCCCGGACTTGTAATCACACAGCCTCTGCCCTCTTCTGAACAACAGAGCATACCCAAAGTTTATGATCACTATTACATGGCCTTTAGGGTGCTACAATTTGTAAAAAGAGAAACAAAATATTATTCCTTGTAAGCCTCGCTTTAAACCCCAAGGATGCTGACATACTGCCAGCATTATTATTCAACCTTGAAAAAAGCATGCAGTCAGCAGGTCACACGCCATTGTATTGGATGTGCTCATCCCCTTATATAGGACAGATCAGTGTCTTACTATAAAGCCTGCACTACAATGCCTTTAGTAGGGTATAAATCAGAATCCCATTCTAGAAGTTTGGGGAAGAAGGTTTGAAGATGTTTTCTATAGTTTGAGGGGGTGAATCAGAATTTTGGTCCAACCTCTGGGAAATGTGGGAACTTTGTAAAATAAGGGGGTAAAATTTGTACAGGGGTAAATTTGAAATCAAGTTCAAATTGTGTTTAAATGTACCCCAATGTGATTTGGTCTCATTATAAGGATTAAAAAAGTATAGTTGTCCAGTTTACGACTTTAGTTAAACAGGTACAGCACTATAAGGTTTCAAGGTAATCCTGGGGGTTTAAACTTACCCAGTGCTACGATATTCGTGAAACTGCCACGTTAAATTGTTCGGTCTTGTCTTTATATTACAAATTTGGCATTGGTTTGTGATTCATGGGGAAATGTGACAAGGAAACTACAGGGGGTCCTATGGGGGTAACCAAAACTGACCTAATTGAACAGAGCTGTCACCAAAGAATTGAAATTATTTTCTTCTTCAGTATGGCCAGGCACTAATTTGACACCGGTTCAAAAAATCTCAACATGGATTATTTTGCCCCCAGAATGACCTTGAAACCTTATCAGGCTGTAGCCGAGTAACTAAAAAGTCGGAAACCTATACAAACTATACTTTTTTTAATCCATATAATGAGACAAATAAATCGGTGTACATTTAAACACCAATTGACCTGATTAAATTACCCCTGTACAAATTTGACCCCCTTATTTTCACAATTCCCCACATTTCCCAGAGGTGGACCAAAAATTTGATTCAGCACCCTTCCAAACATACAAACATCTTCCAAACATCTTCCCCAAATTCTAGAAAGGGGATTCTCATTACATAACCCTACTTACTTGACTCCTGACTGAATACTTTTGAAATTGTGTCAAACAGCTGCTAAGATTACACTATCAAGTCTGGCAGGGATGTCAACACCTTGATTTTCAATGGAGAAATTGCTAGGGCCACAAACTCTCTAATGTTTTTACTGTTTTTACATAAATATAACATCCAAATTGTTTTCAAATTTATGGAAATGGTTCAGTAAGGGTCTATTTTATTATGTCTGAAATTTTTTGTTTTTTATGAAATGTGTCCATTTAAAGATCTTTCCTCAGAAAAGTTTAAGATAATCATATGAAAAAATTAGCAGTTAGTTATCATTAAAAAATGTGAGATCTGAAATCTTATCTCCAAAGCTTCGTTATTGGAATTGTATGAAAATGATAGCCTACTCAAAGTGGGTTTCATTTGGAAACACTGAACGAAACACAACAATGAAATAATTACTGATGTATGTTTGATTATGTTTAATGTGTTGATGAAAAGTGCGTTTGATTTGCTTTGAAATATTATTGGTATGTGGTTTAAGGAAAATGATTCTGTTTCTTTCAAATATCAATGAACTGTGTTCCCCAGACTACCAATTTTTAACAATTTGTGTTTTTTTTTACTTTTTACAGTGAATGGTGGGGATTGGGGATGAAAAATGACAAATATATGTAATATTTTTGACACAAGGATCATGTGTATTGACAAATTTTTAGAGTGTATATAGACCAAGAATTTTGTGGATGAGGGGACGGGGTACATTATTTATTGTCCTTCTTACAAAATTGCAGTTTGTCCAGCATGGTAGGGAAGGTTCCTCAATCACCGTCTTTCAAAATGAGCCCGTCCTCAATCAGTCGTTCAAAAGTGAACCTCTGGCTGGCCCATACACCCCATAGTACAAATTTGCAACATAAAATGATTTAAAAAAATCCACCCCAGCTTGTAAAAAAAAAAAAAATCACCTTTGGCGATGAAAAGAAAACAAAACTGTAATGATTAAAAAAAAAAAAAAAAAAAAAAAAAAAAAAAAAAAAAAAAAAAAAAAAAAAAAGAAAAAAAAATTCACCCCCAAGCTTGTAAAGAAAAAAAATTAACCCCAAGCTTGTGCAAAAAAAAAATCACCTTCTTATCAGCCGAGAAAAAAAATTAATCTCCAAACTAAACACCTAGCCCCCCCTGGATATCTAATGGTGCGTCCCTTACCAACTCTTGACTACTCTGTAATTATTTTAAAGGAAGTCTATGATTTCTGACAAATGAAATTTTCGGATTTTACTCTCAAACAAAATATTATGCCTCGAACAAAGTCATTAAAATCCAGAAAAGTTCTAAAATTGGGCTTGATGAAAGATGACTCTATACCTATACCACCATGCTGCTAAGATTGGAGATATCCAATTCTGTAGTGCTTGTTTTAAGAGCACCTTGTAAAAAATTTTGGACTCTGAGTGACTGGTAATAGTTTGATAAATTCTTTGAAAAACATTCAAAACATCAATCTTAATTTCTTTGGAGAAAAAAATATAGGGAAATATAGGGATTTTGGAACTTTATAGGGATTATAGGGAGAGGGTAAAAAATATAGGAAATATAGGAATTATAGGGCCGCTTGTAGCCCTGTTATCCGCATCACATAACGACATCTTTGGCGAAAATACATCTGCATTTTGAAGTATTCGCCGTTTCACACACGTATTTGTGTGACATATTTTTCAGTCCACGGTAGAGTTGCTATTTGGTCGTTTTCACAGACACGCATTTGCGCAAACGCCTCACAAAACGACGCATATGTGCGACGTCTGTTATTACAAGTTGATAACTTAAATATATTCGAAATTCAACTTATTTTTGGCGATTTTCCACTAGGTTTTAATTGAAAAATATGTTTTAATTAACAGTATAGAGCATTAAGATCGCAAAATCTTCAACGCCGTTTTTCTTGAAATGCATATTCTGCAAATACATCACTATGTGACGCAACCGACATTATATAGAGGCTCGGCGACATTGGACAGCATTGAACCCGGTGTAAAAGGAGATATGGTCCGGGCTCCATAGACGACAACGGTGAAGAGTCAACTGAATTCTTTACCGTTGTGGATTATGAATCCAGAGGACCATAATTTATCTACTGCCACACTGGTTCTCTCGCTGTCTAGGCGTGAGATCAACCACTAGACCACAGGGCTGTGTTTACGTGGATACCAGTGAAACGAGTGCTAATCATGCTAATGTATTTCAGTCTTTATTTTAGATAGAGTTTCAAGCGGCCGTAATTATATTAATATATGGGGTGACCCTATATCCCTAACGTCCTTTTCGGAAAATAGCTACCAACTTGACGATCACCGCAAAAAAGGGAGGTAGCATTATTTTTCTTGTTAGATCTAGGGACAATTTCCCCCTAATTTCAGTCTTTATTTTAGAGTTTTAAGCGGCCGTAATTATATTAATGGTCCTATATCTTAGAAAGGTGGCAAACATCGAGACGAAGCGAAACTCATGCAATGCAACGCGAGGATCAAGTAAATGATATAAACCGAGAAAGTGATGAGACAAATATTAAGAGGCGGGAAGAACTGGTGGCGGTAGAATTAAATAAATACGAAAAATGACCGGCGTCGATCTCGAACATGCACAGTAATTATATAAAATTCAGTTAACCCTTTATATGCTGTAGCAAGCACTTGATTTGCCATATTTCCCCATCACACCACCGTAACACCCCAATGGGAGAGTTACACGGATACCTACCAAGAACCTACATATTAAAGTGACAGGATGAGATTTTTTGGAGTATAACAATTTTTTTCATCACATTTCACTGGATTCGTCATTGTAGACCACCCACCGAGAACGTTTCGAGGTTATTGGACAAGCCAGTAACAACTAAAACCGCAAAAACCTTGTTTTGAATTTGCTTCTATCGTAATCATTTCCCATAGTAAACTATGCTTTGAATATCTGTCGGGCATGTCAGAAAGTACTGAATCATCATCGTATTACATAAAGTCGGCGTATTTCCAAAGTCTTATTTCACTTCAGGTGTGATCTAATACCATTGTCAGCATTCCAATTTCCAATACCAATTTATTTATTTAAATTGGGGGGGGGGGGGCGCCTTCGTTTCTGGAAATGTCCTCATGTCTCTTATAAAGAGTTAACAATCATTTGTGTTCAGTAATCAGTATAGATTGGACCTTTTAGAACACTATTAACACTTTTTCATTGCACATATATATTTTTATGGAACGAGGCCGTGTTAATTGTGTTCTTTTTTTTCAGAATTTGAAATAATGTTTTGCCCCTAATTTTAAGGTTCTTGCTTATTTGGTTATTGTCTTATGACCCGCCATGTGTGGTATAAATCCTTCGGGAGTGGTTTTCCATAGTGGTGTCCACCAACGGAAGTAGGAAGTACAATTTCCCTTTTTAAGTGTTAAATTTGATCACCATTATAAATTATCTCTATTTCTTGCTAACCAGCATCTATTTCATTGCAACTCATAAGGTCAATTTTCAAGATAAGCATCCCAACTTTAGTGATAATTAAAACCGTTGCCTATGTTGAGCAGATGGGAGGCGAAATTCAGATTTGAAGTCTTTAGCCAAGACTATTTGGACATGGTTGTGTATATCTATAGGCATCTGGTTTTCAGCCGCACACATACTTGGTGCTAAGTTTATTGCTCTTAAGTTGTTATTGTCTTATGACCCTTCGTTCGGTCGTGCAGTCCAAAATCACAGTGGAATATCGTCCTTTAACCAGCTGTAGTTTCATCATCCAGTTATCATGCCTGGAATCTCTTGGGGACTTGTAAACCCTCACAGTCATTTATATGTGGCTAATGGTTTTGTGGCTCTCCACAATCGCAGTTTGGTGATGGATTCTACTCCGATCTGTGTGAAGGAAGTTTCTTTGCACGACCAACGCCAGTTTTCTGCGTCTGTTGATGTGAACCCTGCTTTCCTATCAAGGTCAACACAGCCTTTGGGCTTGCTAATGGGCTGTCCACAAACTTGCTTTAGGTTCAATATAGAGGATGGACCATTGCTCAAACCATCTGTCATTGATCCCAGATGATCGATAGGGATACTGTGACTGCGTGTCATGGATGGGTAGCAACAGTGATTCGTGGAATTCTCGATCCTCAAAGGTGTTGGTGGGTGGGATTAGACTACCATTTATCACATTTCTTGGCGAGCTTGATCGTCTTAAAGTTCCTCCTAAAGTTTGCAGGATCATGCCAGACAGAATTGGGAGGCATTCTACAGGCGTTGCCAAGGCACCACTAACAAGTCTCATTGCATCATTCAAACGACAATCATCTTGTGTGAATGTCGCTTGTGACTCATACTGGTGCAGCGTATTCGGCAGTGGAGTATGCGCATGCAACAGTTGATGTTGTAAGGTGTCAAGGATGCACCCCATCCAGTTCCTGCGAGTCTTCTGAGGAGTTTGACACAAGACTACTTGCGGTCTTTGGCAGCGACCTGCTTGGTTGTTGTGATTGAAAGTAAGGCTGCGGTCGATCATGACGCCAAGGCACTCTGGTGCTGGGTCTGTACCATTTTTCTCCCATCCTAGAAGTGATGTTAGTTCTCTTTTTGCATCGATTTGCCAGGGGGAAAACAGAGCTGACGGGCTTGGATTTGCTGAGTTTTCAAGTGCCATCGGTGGAAGAATTGCTTAACATTGATTAGGTCTTTCTGCAGCACTGTTTTCGAGGACTCAAAGGAGTCACACTATTCCCAAGTGCCGTGTCGTCTGCGTAGAGTACTGCGAATACCAACTCCCTTTGGGCATATCTGAGACGTAGAAGTTGAAGAGACTGGGTGCCAGGGACATAACCTTGTGGACACCATTCCGAACTTTCTACTGCACTGCCCATTCGATGTCTCCAGGACGAATGATCTGTCTTGGATGAGCAGCATTAATGAACTTGACAACTTGACATCCGGGAAGATTTTGAGTAGCTTTAGGTAGAGGCCTCGGTGCCAGACTGTATCGGACGCAGCATTTAGGCCAATGAAGACTGCTCCAAACTCTGCGTCTTCTGGAAGGCTGTTCTCAGATGTAACATTAACTAGTCTGGCAATCTGGTCAGTTGTTGATGACTCTTTTACCCCTAAAGCATGTGTGGTATACAAAATTTCCTAATTCCTTCTGGAAGTGGTTTTCCATAGGGTGTCCCCACGTAAGTAGGAAGACCTTTACTTGTCCACCTTAAGTGTAAATTGATCACCATAGAAATTATTTATAATTGCTTGCTTACCATCATCTCTATAAAGGTCAATTTCAGATAGCATGTCCACTGTTAATGGATATATTAAGTATAAGTCTTTAGCCAAGACTATTTGGACATGGTGTTTAGATCAAGGCATCTGGTTTGCAGCCATATACGTACTTGGGTGCCGTTTATACTCATTATTTTTAACACTAACTCCCTATCTTTTATAGTTGCATAGTGCCTAGGGCAAGAGTGAGGAATAACGGGAGAGGGGAAGTATAAAAGTGGGGAATTTTAGCCCATGATATACTTCGCCGTTCGCAGCGAGCGGATTGCGGTGCGCAATACCGGATTCTGACCTCACGATCAATTGTTCCATGCTCCCCATGGGCAGAAATCGTCGCTTGCGACTGGAAGTGATCATGGCAGTATGTTCGTGGTCTCGAACCAGGGGCGGGCACATCAAATTCGAGGGATCCACGCTAACGACGGCGACGGTGTCGCTGGTCCCGGCCCCGCCAGCGATTTTCATGGTGGGTTCCCAGTGACCCAGGGTCACTATTGTCACAACCCCTAATAGCCTAACTACTTTTGGTATTCCTGTTAGTAAACAGCATATTGTCGATGTAAGAAGTCATTTGATAGGGATTTGGAGATCAAAACTAAAAACGCCGTATTAACCGGCTGAAATGCTCAACTTTATATTAAACCTCATAAACGAACCCATATATGGGCTTAATCATCAATTTTATCATTATCATGTTTTGGGATCGCGATATTTTCACACCACTTGGACACTCAAAGCATGAGAATGTTCAATCATGGAGCTGGTTCAATAGAATATGATCTTTAACCCATTTTAAATTACCATTTTTTGTAACGAATATGTAAGGCTTCATAACCATATCAATGATAGATTAGTCGTATGAAGGTCCGACACACGCATCGATTCCTTTGTTTGGCGTCATCAAATATTACGATTAAGTGCATGGGACATCGAGGGATGCGGGGTGGAGTAATATTAGGCCACTAAATATTGTAGTCGGTTATGAGTGACCACAACTCTAAAGTACTTAAAATGATTGGACCAAGCCACTGTGGGACCAAGCTGCCAAATATTATATCTGGAACAAGACGAATAAATGTAAACGTATCAGATTTTATAATATTCCTTAGTGACGTAAAAGAACTTTGGTGAGTAATAATTACTTATTCGTACTTATGTTGAATACTTCAGAGTTGTTCAAGTTTGGTGTTTGGAATTTATTCAGCGCATTTGCCTTGTAATATTTTCTTCGTGAGAAAAGGACATTTTTAAATTATGGCCTTAATTTTTTTTTTCTGCCGTCGTGACATCGAATTTCTATTGTACTGATTGTGTAAAGTATACAACCTCTCAGAATGAATGGAATCTTCGACACGCCCCAAAAACTTTTAATGAACTGACACGAATAAAAAAAAATCCTACTATAGTACATTTTTCTTATTCAGTGCTGTTCTGTAAGGATTGGCGTTAGGGTTAAGAAGGTCTTTGCACTATTGCTGCCATGTAGACCTATTTGCGGTTTTCCCAACTATTAAAGACACTATCGGTGACTATCCCGAAAGATAAAAATATTTAACATTTGTAGGAATAGTTTAAAAGTGATGGATAAGTCTGTAGGACTCCCATTAGGTATATTTTCCAACTGAAAAGTTGGCAGAAAAGGAAGAAAACAACAATGTTCAGAGATATGAATCCCCATTCAATTACACGTTGTAGTGTAATTGTGTAATTTTGTCCTTATTAGGCAGGTTCTAGACTTATCACTTGCAGGGCATGTCAGGATACCTATACTTGTTCCAAAAATCGGATTTTTGATGATTTTTTCGACAAAAAAAGATATTGAAGGTCACTTTGGAAGAGTGGTGATAAAGAACGAAAGCACTACCACCACGAGATAATTGGGGCAATTGACAATAATTAAAATCTGGTAAAGTGACACTTAGCTCGGCAATTACAGAGTCATCAAGTGTATTTCCACGCTTCTAGGACTCATTGACAACTAGAATGACAAACGCAGCATCGGCACATTTTCATAAAATATGTAAATTCTTCAATTTGCTCGACCATTGGAAGACTTCAGGTATAGTTTACACACAAAAAATATACCAAAACAGATATGGGCATTAATAAGAGGCCAAAGATACCCAGGTAATCTGCAAGCTAACTTTTAAATTTGCTAACTCGTCGGCCGCGTCACATAGTGACGTATTCAACATTTTTGACTCTTTGGAGAAATTTGGCAAATACGTTTGTTTTGTACTACTCTACAAATTTACCAAATTTTAAACCTCAAAGTGGCCAAATTAGTAAAATGTTCATTAACTAATTATGACGTATTTGCAAAACGTTAAATTGTAAGCATCGCATAACGACGTATTTGTCGAAAATCTATTCTGCGCAGGTCCATAGCTAGCATATCGTATCCGCATTTTGAAGTATTCGCTGTTTAACATAGTGACGTTGTGCGACGCATTTTTCACTTCACGGTAGAGTTGCTATTTTGTCGTTTTCACATAGTGACGTATTTGCGCAAACGCGTCAAATAACGACGTATTTTTGCGACGTATTTGTAATTTTATTAACATCACTTTTTCGCATATCTAAATTAATTGGATGTTGTTTAAATATATAAGTTTTTAGTTTCCACAAGTTTTTAGTCTTAATTAACAGTATGGAGCATATTAAAATCACAAAATCTTCAAAGCCGTTTTTCTACTAATGCGTATTTGCATACGTCCGTATGTGACGCGGCCGAGGTGTCTATGAATATCATAGACTAGACTCATACTCATTGATGTTCCATATGCCTGCCCGCACGATAGCTTTTCCTATGACTAAAATACCTGTATTTACCTATAGCATGTGCATACACCTCAATTTTACAATGTTAAAAATATACAGAAGCAATAAGTGCTGGAACGTTATGTTGACAGTCCTGTTTAGAAGAGTGTGGGTTGGTATGTCAATGAAACAGTTCCCGTAGTATTTGGGGTGGCTAAAGTTGGTTTTTGCTGGTTTCATTCAATAGGGAACCATACATCAGAAAATGATGGGGTGCAAATTTTCGGACGGCTGTCCCCCCACGGTTCCTCAAGGGAGAAAAACGTTCTACGGAACAAATTAAAATCGAGTCAAATTGTGTTTAATGTACATTACATGTTCGTCTCCTTATCGGATAAAAAAATATATATTTACCTAGTTCCGACCTTTAGTTAAAGCGCTATAGCCCCGTAATGGTGCAAGGTCATCCTGGGGTAAAATTTTAACCCAATCTCCAGATTTTGTTGAACTGGTGATTAAGTTGTTTGTATTGTCCCTCACATGATCCAAAAATTATTATTTTACAGTGTGTGACATTTGGTTGGCTAATTACAATACAAATGTAGCAAGGGTCTACATGGTCTAGGGGGGTCACCAGAATTTTCACTGGATGTCGCAATGGTGCCATCACCAAACAGTTAAAATGCATTTTCCTGTTTCAAGTAAGACACAAGGAATCATTTGACACCACTTTCAACAAAATCGAAGCATTTACCCACCCCAGGGTGACCTTGAACATTTGGGGCTATACCGCTTTAACTAACGGTTGGAACCTAGGAAGCCCCCTCCTTGCAGGAGGGGGCATCAGTCCGAAAATTTGCAACCCCTCATTTTCTGACAGTTTAGAAGGCCCTACTGAAACTCAAACAGCAGTAAATCATTTTAGCATGAAAATCCTACGGGCATACATACACACCAACCCACACTAGTTCGACAGGTCAAGATCAGCGAACAAAAAAAGCCAAATGCCAGCCTTAAAAAGGCTGAAGTGTATGACAATGACTACTGCTCATTAATTTAACATAAACATAATTTAACATTTAACATAAAATGAAACATCGAATATTAATTACAAAGTTAATAAAGCAGAATCAGTAGGCAACTCCCCAAATGGAACAAGTAAAGAAAAGGGTCTTCAAAATAAAATGTTAAAATCTGCAAATCTATATCGTGATATTAAAGAAATTAATTGTAAAAAAATACAATTAGGCCTGGGCTCTAGATCATCCTCGGAGTGAAACCAAATTGGACCAAGTTGTTGACATGCTTCTCTTAGGTAAAAAGGTAAAGGGGGCGGACCTGTATACAGACAGGAACGGAGTGCCCATCTCTCTTTCGAAGCGCAGCGATTGGGCCAGACTCAACCATATAATGTTGCTGTAGGGGGCTCGCTACACCTCCTCTACAGCGAGTCTGTTACCTTCCCGGCATTGAATAATGCCGGTACCCAGTTATACACCTGGGTAGAGAGGAGTAATTGAGGTAAAGCGCCTTACTCAAGGGCGAAACACATTGGCCACAGCGGGACTCGAACTCACAACCTTCGGGGCGCGGGTCGGGCGCTTTATCCACTGGACCACATGTGCCCTGACATGTTTTTTTTACATGCTTCTCTTACCGTACGGTAAAATCGCCCCCCTCCCCCGGAACAAAATTGAAAACTGGAATTGTGTTACAGTGCGCCTAACAATACTCAACATTGATTGGTGGGGAAGGCAGAGCTTAATTTAGCAAAAGCTTCAAGCTTGATATCAAAGGCAGTTCAATGTCGTACCTTCAAAAAATGGCCGAATTATACAAATGTTAAAAACAAGGGGTATCATTAGGAACAGCTAATTTTAGTCTAAGATAAAGGCAGAGAGAGAGAGAGAGAGAGAGGGAGAGAGAGAGGAGAGAGAAGAGAGAGAGAGAGAGAGAGAGAGAGAGAGAGATACTCGACTCAAAAATTCATAATAATAGTATACGCAACAGATATATGATTGATGATATGATGATAATGATGGATGAATATACATTTTGATACTTTTGAATACCGTATTAGCTACGATTTAGATTTAATCATCTCTAGAATTGGACATTATCAATGAAGTAGTAACACATTTTTCATGGATCGTAATTGCTTTGCACAAAGGCTGTGCCCACTAATTTGATTTTCGACTTCATTCATGTGGGCTAGCAATGCCAGCTAAAAACAAAAAAATCAACCATTTAGCATGACACCATACGGTTTAGACCCCGTGGATTCTGCTAACGGTGTGTTTGGTATTTAAAAAATCCCGTATAATTTCATATTTAACCATATATGGTCGATTCCAACGAAGTGTGTACAGCCTGTCTCAAAAAAAATGTGGAAGTGAAAGTGCCCTGTTTGGCAATTAAAAGATACTGTTATGAAAAGATGCTTACATCAACGCCAAGCGCGCAGCCTTTTAGCTTTCAAGCGCCGTTTTTCTGTTTAATTTGCTTGTTTTTAATCTAGATATGTTTAGTTAATAACGAAAGGGTAAAATCACAATTGTGCCACTTTTACCAGGGAAGATGTTTATCCAATATTTCAACATCTTTATCTGAAGCCCCATTGAATATTGGTAAATTGAAGAAAATGTGACTTACAGATATGAAAAAAAAAAAAAAAAAAAAAAAGAGAAAGGCAGAGAGAGAGAGAGAGAGAGGGAGAGAGAGAGAGAGAGAGAGAGAGAGAGAGAAGAGAGAGAGAGAGATACTCTACTCTAAAATTCATAATATATGATACTCAACATGATATATGATATGATGAATATGATGATATGATGATGAATATACATTTTGATACTTTTGAATACCGTATTAGCTACGATTTCGATTTAATCATCTCTAGAATTGGACATTATCAATGAAGTAGTAATACATTTTTAATGGATCGTAATTGCTTTGCACAAAGGCTGTGCCCACTAATTTGATTTGCGACTTCATTCATGTGGGCTAGCAATGCCAGCTAAAAACAAAAAAATCAACCATTTAGCATGACACCATACGGTTTAGACCCCGTGGATTCTGCTAACGGTGTGTGTGGTATTTAAAAAATCCCGTATAATTTCATATTTAACCATATGGTCGATTCCAACGAAGTGTGTACAGCCTGTCTCAAAAAAAATGTGGAAGTGAAAGTGCCCTGTTTGGCAATTAAAAGATACTGTTATTAAAAGATGCTTACATCAACGCCAAGCGCGCAGCCTTTTAGCTTTCAAGCGCCGTTTTTCTGTTTAATTTGCTTGTTTTTAATCTAGATATGTTTAGTTAATAACGAAAGGGTTAAATCACAATTGTGCCACTTTTACCAGGGAAGATGTTTATCCAATATTTCAACATCTTTATCTGAAGCCCCATTGAATATTGGTAAATTGAAGAAAATGTGACTTACAGATATGAATGCGCAGCTTATCACTGTTTAACACACCTTCAAGATCAATACAATTACATAATGAGCAATTGTTACAAAATAATTTCTAATCCTACAAATGAATATTCTTTTATTAACTTTACTGTACAGGTATTTGGATATAACGATATTCAGTTTTCTGAAAAGTGGGGGCACATTTTTCCCCTTTGTTATTAACAAAGATATCTTATAATAAAACAAGCAATTTAAACGCTACAAACGGTATTTGAAAGCTAAGACTATACCCTTGACGTTGATGTAAGAACAGTATTTTCTAATTGCCAAAGAGGGCGCTTTCCGCTTGCACAACTTTTTTTTGAGACAGGCTGTTACATTACATATCTCACCCATAATAGGCCAGCTACATTCATTGATAACTAATATCAATTATATAATGAATTCGATGGGTCCAGACGAGAAATATGAGAATTTTTTGCAAGAAACGCAAAAATCAAAATGGTCAAAAAAACTATTTTTAAAGCTTTTAAAAAATTTTTTACATAAAAAGTTGTAATTTTTCACCCTGTCTTGTTAAAACATTCATTGTGACCAAGTAACATATGATTCTATAACCATGTAATCAATTAATTCAATATGGCCGCCAATACAATATAGTGTCGGATCGTGATCTACTTTGACTTGAGTTTGGTAATTTGGTAGTATCCTGGTTGGTTTTTCAAATCGAAAAACCAGGTTTTTCAATTCGATTGTCAGAGTTTTTTGATAAACCTGGTTTTTCAATCGAAAAACCAGGTTTTTCGAATTCGATTGTCATAGTTTTCGAAAAACCAGGTAAAAAAAAAAAAAAAAAAAAATATAACACCCTCACTAGGAACCGGTCCCCAAAGGACTGCAAAATATCTCAAACATGTTTTGTCATTTTACCGGAACTATCTACCATTCCCCCAAACGTGGAGTGATTTAGTGTTGTGCGCCCATAATAGGCCAGGCTACAGATTCATTGATAACTAATATCAATTATATAATGAATTCGATGGGTGCCAGACGAGAAATCATGAGAATTTTTGCAGAAACGCAAAAAATCAAAATGGCCACCAAAACACAAAACATTCATATGTTGTTCACT
>JAMKCH010037486.1:0-27195 GCA_023653785.1 Ophioderma brevispina | reverse complement strand
CTCTTAGTGGTCTCTAAAAAATCACATGAACCTGACTGGCTGATTAATACACAATTAAGCCTATCATCCATCAAATTTCAGGATTGAAAACATTAATTAATAAAATGAAAATAAAAAAGGTTTGACTCCCAAAAAGTGCAGATGAGGAGGGAGGGTCTTCTCGAGTACGATTGAAATAAGGCAAAAACAAATTTTGAATAGCGCCCACCAAAATGCTTAATTTATGCTAATTAGCAAATAACGCCATGGCCGATTTATTTTTTTTTTTCCATTTCCACCAAATATGCGCAAACTGATATTTAGCGGCAATTACCATAAAATTTTCGGGCAAAAAATAATTTACCGTTAAAAATGGCGCACAAAACAATATAAATGTTGATCCACATTGACCCCGTCATACACTTAAGTGTTATACTGCCCGTACTGACACATGCTACAACTCGCAATTGAATTATACCCCTTTGAGTAGCTAATAACTGTTTTCTTTTCTCTTCCTTTTCTGTCATTTAAAGGCTGATTCAGAGATTTCCTGAGGAGGGCGCTCTCATTTTCTGCCAATCGTGTTTTTTTTGTCATAAACATAATGCTTGTCCACATACTAATCCACTGTTGAATACTAAGCTTCAAATCGATGTCCTTCCTATGGAAAATCAGCAGTTTGGTTTTAAAATTCCGGATCCGGATTTTTGTTATACACAGTAATCCTATGGGACTATATGATACCTTAATGTTTTACTTGCATCAAGATACAAACCCGATTCCTCTCAAAAATTGGAATTTTTGTTTTTTTTTTTTTTTGGGGAATTGGGCATTTGGGGGGCTGTCTTTAGTTCTAGACAACTATTTTTAATTATTCAGACAAAAAATTATATTTCTAATCTCTGCGTCTATACTTTAATCATTTGAAAAAATAACTATGAGAGTCTATAACTTGTCTCTGGCTTTTTAACGCATTCCTCCAATTTCTAAATATATTTTGACTATTTCAATACTGTTACAAATCGTTTTGAATGTCATTCCGGACTCAAAACGTGCAAATAACTGTAAACAATGGACTCGAACGTGCTAATATCGTTAAAAACATGCGTTTAACTTTTTAGTCCCAGCTGCCAGTCAAAACGCCGGTTATTTTAATCACAACATTTTGACGTGAAGCTAACTCAGCTGCAAACTAATTATTCCCAATTCGTGCTGTCTTCCTGCTTTCGGCCTGGCTGTCTTCAGTCGCATGCCGATATACGCGGAAGAGTGCCCATAGTGGCCCTCCTATGAAGAGTGCCCTCCTAACCGTTAGTCTGTGAAATCAGTAGCGGCAGGCCACGACTTGCTCGCTTTGGTCATTTGGGTATTTTCCAACGGTAATTATGGAATGTTCTGGCATATTTCTACCGGCCTTCTCGGTCCAGGACATTGTAAAATCAACCTCGCATAACCTTAGTTCTATAAATCTTAGTAATATCATATAATTTTGCATACCTTATTGACTTCAAAATCCTTCGGGTTAGTGCTTAGTCCTACAAGGGGGGAGTCCCTGTCGCACAAACGCAAACGAATATGATCCAAGCTTTTTTACCTTTGCGGTCATGTTTAGCGAAAAAAAGGGGAGGTACCACCTTCAGTTAGGAGTCAGGGTGTCCCGTCAAATTCGGAAGGGGGGGGATGGTGATTGCCACACTGCTATACTTCCTGTGTCAAAATGCCAAAAATGGTATTTAGGTTACTTATGTTCTTGTTATGAATGGGGAAAACGGTCGAAAAACCCCTTGATTTGGGAGATTTGCTTTACAACCAATAAAATTTATAAATAGAACTCAGTTTTATGGACGTCAATTCGACGTCATATTGTTAAAACTTGATATATTTGTTACTTTATTTGAAGAAAGGACAGTAGCTACACACTAATAACAAACAAGATGAGTTTGTCCCTTAAATTCGAAAAATCAGGAGATGATAACCCCCACCTCATTGGTCTGAATGTAGTAGAAAAAACCCCTTGGTTGGAAGTGTTGGGACGGGGGGTTAACCGCGTTACCGCGCTGCATAAGAGTGTAATTCTTGGCGTAATTGTTTTGACATGGGGGGGGGGGGGGGGTTGGTTGATGAAAATTTAAGTTCACTGAAATGGGTTTTTGTTTGAAAAGATCCATTAATAACACATGTGAGCGCGAAAGCACGTAAAGTCTTTTGCCATTTAAAGCTAATATCGTTAAATAGAATTGTAATTAGGATAAAATCGCGCGAAAGGCGGCAGGCATTTACAAGTTTAAACTATTATAGTAAAATATGAGGTTATTTTTGGTCAAAAACACATTTATGAACGGGCATCATGATCGATTATTGACCTCCCCCTCATCAAAATATGGGGGGGGGGGATGGGAATTTTGGGGATATTACCCCAGTCCCCCCACCCCCCCCGATTTACGCCTATGGTTAATCTTCTAATAGAATTACTGTAGATTTAAATATCCGTGACCAGATTTAGCCTTTATAGGTGAGTCTCCGTCCGATACGCGTAAAAGCGCCCCTTGCTACCATTAAAGGTGCAACGAGGATTTCTCGTTGCACCTTAAAGGGACTCTCAGTGATTCGTCAATTTCTGATCGTGTCCACACACTTGTGTTTCAAATATTATCAGCCAGAATGGGTACAACGTCTGGCTTACTGCACTGATTCCGCAAGGGGTCCTGTTGTGCATGGTTTTGCTCCAGCAGTTGGCAGACCCAAGGAGTGTTCCATTGTCTGTGGAGCTGTTACACAACCACAGGTAGTATGATTAGTATCCTGGTCTGCTTCAAGGTAGCCCAACTTCTGCAAGGAAACCTTAGATCGCCAATTCTGGTCTCAATCTGTTGAGGCATCGCCTAAGCCCAGAGGAGTCAGCTCCAGGGAGGTGGGAGATGCATGCTCACAAATGTTACTGGTTGATGGCAAAGTCTTTCTTTCACACAAGACGACTTCTTGCTCCTTAGAGACTGTTTCAAGAAGTTGGACTTTGCTTAGAAGAACTCTCTCTGGATTTTAAGGCGGTTGGCAGCAGGTATCTGTCCAGATATAGTGCTTCACATAGATTACTTGGCAGCTACGCTCTTGCATGATCGCTACGCTATACGACGGAGTTGTTGGAGCAATCCTGCTAGGATATATTTTTTCCGTTTGGTATAGCTGTTGGTGTGGACGGGAGGCAGCCTGTGATAAGCCGGCAGGATGCATTTTTAACGCCTGATGAATCAAGTTCTTGGCATGGCTTGATCTTTCCCATACAGGGCAAGATATCTGCACATGGGTAGCCACAGGGCAAGTGCCCCGTCGATCTTTAGGGTATGTGGGGGAGCCACCCATCTTGTGCCAGTGAGTTTGTGCAAGATGTTATTGCGTGAACATTACTTTACTCTTCGTCTTCTCGATCTGTGCTAGTCTTATAAGAGAGAGTGCGGTCAAGGTAACTCCTATAGGTAGACCGGGTTTACAGTGCTCCAGGGGTGTTCAGACCAGGTAACTTTAAGCTGACGATTGGATTCACGGTGGCGTGTAGATGGAAAGCACACACCTGTGCCTTTGATGAATTTGCACGTAGGTGGTTTTACTCATAATAAGGAGTGAGTTCATCCAAAGCTTGGGAGGGTCTCTCTTCAACAACTGTGAAGCGGCATCTTGTCTCTAGATCCAAAGATGTCTGCATAATAAAACGACAGGTATCCTGCACTCCTAGGTTGGTCGTTGGTATAGATGTTGAACAGAGAGGGTTTGCAGCCACTCCCTTGTGGTAGACCTTCTTGAGCCTACGCCTCGGCTCGTCTTCGCTTAGCGAACAAAGAACATCTGTTTGCCAGCAATCTCGGATAAGCTCGTCAAGTGGGATTGTCCTGATCGGGGCATCTTAAATCTTATGGAGTAGGCATCTGTGATTAACTGTGTCGTACGCTGTTGATAGGTCGACGAACACAACTCGGTTACCAATCCCTTCTCGGAAACAATTACTCAATGTGTTTAGTTAGGGTGAGTACTTGGCTTGTCGTTGATTTGCCTGGCCGGAAAACATGCTTGTTCTGGTATGAGGTGTTTTCGTCTATTCACAGGGGCCGACGATTGAGCAGGAAGACGTTCAAAGCGCCTTTGAGCTATGGCTGAGGAGAGTGATGGTTCTGTAAGCTCTTGGGATTGGATGGAATGCCATTAAAAATGTGCTTCCTCGATCTTTGGGAACCTGGGGGAAATAAGGGCAGGCAATTGTAGAGCTCAAGAACCATTCCTTTGCTACTGATGGGCCGAGATTTTTTAGCTGCCTCATTGCAGTGAGGATGTTTGTCAAGGCCCATACTGCTTTTCCGCTGGTTGCAAGTTTAGCAATACCGGATTACAATTCGTCCATGTTGAAGAGGCGAGTGAAACCAGGGTCGCACTAAACCCCTTATGGTCTAGTTTGATATCTTGGCTTTCTTGCTCCCGTGCCATTTAAAGGCAGTTGCTGGGCAACTTGGTCGGGTGTGACATTTGTCTGCTGTGGAGGTTCTGTTGGATCCCCTCGAGCTTTCGGCTGGTAGACCATGCTTTCTTGCTGTTATCGCCATATCGTGGATTCAATTAAGTATGCCACTTTTTGATCTTTTCCTGGGAGTTCCTCTCCGAAACTTCCCTCACCTTTAGCAGTTGTTCAGTCCAAAAGGATCAGCGTCAAACATGTGATAATACTCTTGATATTCCGAGCACATTCTTGGAAAGGCCTGGTCACTGGTATAATTCCGTCCTACAGCCTCGATCTGGGTATGAACTCCGGCATCTTGTTCACTAGTTGGTCCAATTTGCATAGTTATGGGGTTTGGAGCAATCTCTTCACGTTCTGATCTAGTTCATCAGTGAATCCTTGCCAGTCTGCTTTCCCGTAGTTAAGGCGACGCTTAAAATGCACTTTGTTTGGTCTACTGCAGCGTTGACTTGGATACCGGCTTGGTCGATTTTGTTGTTTTAGTGGAACAAGATCCAGACAATCTGGCTACATCATGTTAGAGATGTTTTTACACATAGCTAATCGGTTTTGTAACTTCTCTTCCAACGGGCATTTTGAAATGATGGCGGCAGTTTATAGTCGTGAAGGAGACGTAGATGTTGACTGTCTATCCATTCTCGACTGCTTGTCCGTCTTTGTTAGTTTCATTGTACACCCATTGGGTTCTATGGCTGTTGAAATCGCCAATGAAGAAGTGATGTTTGGTGGAATGCTCAGCTGAGTTGAAGGTCTTGAAGTCTACTGATTGGAGGGCTCGTTTGTATACGGTGTAAGTGTTACATTACAGAGGCTAAGCTCAATGGTGAGGACTTCGATGTTGTTTGTCATCAACCTTGAGTGCTTCTACTGCGGTGCTGTTCTCACCGTCCATATATATCAAATGAATGGCCGCGTTCTAATACATGACGCGTAATTTTGGTGTTCAAATTAACAGGGCATGATCGTGTGATTTATGCATTAAACACCATTTTGACAGAGCGTGTTCAACTGTTTACGCCAGGTTTCAAAGGTGTTCCAAGTTTCTGAACATCGCAATTTAAAATATGTCTGACATCTTTTTAACATCATGTGTTCAAAACAGTTGAGCTTTAGCGTTCAAGTGATGAACACGTCGTGTCGCGACCACATAAGTGTCGATAGGTCTAATTAATTAACAAGTTTTGATAAAAGGTTAGATCTATGCATACCCCTGCCTAATACTTATTGGGGTAAAGAAGTACAACGTTGTGATGAAGACCGTCGATTGAACCCCATTTTCTGCTGGCACACCATTCATTCGGCCTGGCTCCTTAGGCCTCGCCTCGCTACGGGAGGCCTAGCCTATACCTGTGAGCAGAATGTCGATTAAAAGCTCGACCAATAAATATCAGAGGATGAAGTCAAAAAGTGTTCCAATCGTGAACATACTTTTGAACACCAGTGTTCTGAATGCATTTTACGATTCTGTGACGGTGGTTCCATCTTGAACGCCTGCGTTCAGTCATCGGGTCTTTTTTTTCTGGAATCACGTGATCAAATTAGTCGGCAAAAGTCTTTTTCCCTACTTGGGCGAGAATCGCGCTGGCAGCAGCTGAAGAAAATATCCATTCAATCATTCTTAAAATTCACCAGCTGGAATCGTTTAAGACTTGTGTTTCGCATAAGAGTTTATTGGTATATAATAAGAGAACATTTATCTATTTTGTTTTAAATTTACGGCCACAATATTAATGACAATGTTTCTTGTATTCTGTCGATCGGGGCTGTTGAATTCGACGTGCTCACTCACCGTAGCTGGAGTGAAACTTACCACGGAGTGGCTATGGTGGGACTGTAATTCCAATTTATCCTTTATTCTAATGTGTGGGGATAGGGGGTAATAGAATTGCCCTTTTGAATTGGTTTATATCACTGTGAGTAATATTAATTGCAATTTTGATTGGTTTATATTACATGCTGGGTATATTTAATTGCACTGCCATGTTATTGTTAATACTTCTGCCAAGGGAATTTGTAATAAATATCTTGATTTCCAACGTGAAGTATTTTTGTCATTGAGGTCTTTAGATTTGACATTTTCTTACAACTGTAAATACAATTTGCTGTCATCTTGACATCATCCAGAGTAAACACATATTTTATGTTCCATGTTCTCATTTTTAACATTAGGGAAAGTCGGGCAATGCCGACGCGGGTAATCCCGAACGCATGCGATTTCACAACATTGCGAAAGGAGGGAGACTCTTGTTCCACCCTATGGTGTTACTGCCTTTGGACTAATTCATAGTAAACTGACCAAAATGGAAATCTCGTACATTCTCGCGAGAATTAAAAAAACACTTTTTAGTGAAAATGATATTCAGAACATATATTTCTGGATGACCATATCACATCTACAGAAGAGAGAGAAAGGGTTTTAATTTTAGGGTTCCTCACAATCAAAATCATGTACAACAGGGGCACGTCCATGACGAAATTTATGAAAGGGAACGAGATTACAACTTCACTTGAAAAAAAGTTAATAATGCCCCAATGCTTTGGGGGCATGGTGGAAAGAGAAAAAAAACTTCACCGGTTTGGGGTAATCCCGAATGACCCGTTTCCATGGCAACCCCATCAAAAAAAAACATAGGTGTGTCCCCATCTCATCTACATAATTTGAACCTCTCAATCGAGCTTTCCATCTAATGGATTATCATACCTTTCTGTTGCCAGAAACAAAAAGTGCCTATCTTTGTCCTCAAAGTGGCTGCCATTGAAAAACCACGTTCGGCATTAGCCCAGGGCCGTCCCCAGAGGGGGTGTGTGTTGGGGGGGGTGTGTGACACCCCCATTTGCAAAATTGTGTCGGCAAAAATGTGACTTGTCGTCGATATGGGCGTAATGTCGGCGCAACTGCTTGATGGGCGGATTGTCGGCGGTTGACTCCCCCACCTTGTTTTGTTGCATTGCTGGAGATTGAATTACTGTCGGTTGTGTGATTGACACCCCCTTCCCCCCCCCCCCCCCCCCCCCCCCCCCCTCTTCATAATTTTCGAACCTAGTGAAAAAAAAATTTGGATCTACGTTGCGAGTCGAAGCGAGCCGAAAAATGATAATCTTGAATGGCCCAGATTTTGTCGGCACACGACTCACACCCCCCCCCCCCCCATTAAAAATGGTCTGGGGACCCCCTGACTTACCCTGAGGTGTGGGTAAATCCCGACCGAACGATGCCATTTTTTTGTTTTGATCAGAACTTTCTTTTCCTAACAGGTTTGAGTTAAAAAAACATGTGATAGTTTAGGTTTTGCTTATTACTTTTTAAATAATGATATGGTTTTACCTTTACCAAACCTATTTTACCATTGGACTTATTGGCTCAAGCGAATGGTGTTCGCATTAACCCGACTTACCCTACATTATTCAAATTGGCTATTTTAACACCTTTGAATGAAATCTATTTTTGAACACCCAAATTTTGGAAACACCGTATTTATGTGTTCTTATTTGTAACAGTACATATTTCTATTTTTTTGAACATTGAGAATTCTATATGGAACACCACATGTTCTAACTCTTCACACTACATGTTCACATTTAAATACATTTTTTACACTACATGTTCTAAATGTGTACAGCACTTTATTTTAACACCCTCCTGTGTTCAAAAACTGTTACATTTGAACACCAAAATGTGTTAACTTCTAGAACGTGTTCAGGTGTTCGAATTAGAACACAAAAAATTGCAGACTGATGTTCCCCACAAGAACACATTGTGTTCTATCAATGTTTACATTTTGAACACATGTGATAGGTAGTAAATATGTGTTCAATTTTGTTAATCCAAGGGTGTTCATTTTCTTAACGTAAGGCGTCCATTTCGTTTAGAGTAGCACTTCCATATTGTCGATGTGGTCTCCAGTGGCGGCGCCAGACCTCTTTTTCTGGGGGAGGGGAAGGGGACAGGGGGCAAAGTGAAAATTGGGGGGGGGGGGGCAAAATTGAAATCCCTTGGGGGGGGGGCAAAGTATCAAATATTTGTAGATTTTTAACCATTTTGGCCCAAAATCGCTTATTTTCCCCAAAATTCGTGATTTTGGCCCCAAATCGCCGAATTTTGCCAAAAATCCCCCATTTTTCTTTCGATCGGGGGGACTAGGGGGGGCAAGAAAAAAAATTGGGGGGAAGCCCCCCCCCCTCCGGTTGGTGCCGCCCTGTTGGGTCTCTCGATGGCAAGGACCATCCCTGGTTGGGCGGTGGTTATCGATTCTTCTGTGGTTTCCTGGCAACATAGGACATCGCATTGGAGATACGAAGCGCGGGCAACCGCTAGAGACATGAGGACATTCAAGAAAGAAGCGCCCCCAATTTCTTTCGAACCCGTTTTTTTTTTTTGGAATGCTTACCAATAAGCCGAATACGCTTTTTTTATATAATAAGAAATTCAAAGCATGGTTTTTCTATGGGGACGATTACGATAGTAGGCAAGTTCAAAACAGGTCCTGCGGTTTTCTTGTGCACTTGTTTGTTCAATAACTTTCCAAACGTTCTAGATAGGTGGTCTACAACCTAGTTATGCAATTTGAAATTTTAAGACGGTTCACATGACGTGGTTCTATCTTGAAGAAGACGCATTTCGAGGCGTCCAACACGAACTGATTTTTAAAACTCTAGAAAGACTCAATGTTCCAAATTATATTCAGCTCTCAATCAAAACCTTATTCATCATTGTCAGGTAAAGTGTCTTCTAAACTGGGTCTCCGAAAAATTTAGATTTCGGAAAGGTATTTTCCAGGGTGACCCACTTTCCCCTTTGATATTTATTCTTTGTTTTTGAACCCATCGTTCCGTGATCTCATGATAATCAACTTTTGGGTACCCGGTACGACTTGAATGGTGTCAATTTTATTACTGCCCATATTGCTGACGACTTTTATTTAATATTTCGAACCAAGACTCATCAGCGCTTCATCAACCATATTTCAGCCAAAAGTCTATCCTTAAAGTTGAAACCAATTAAATGCCGATCCCTTTCATTATCAAGTGGTAAACCCGTTATATTCAATATTGTGGTGAAGGTTCCATCAGTTTAAAATGAATTCCATAATTTCTGGGTTCATTTCGCAACACATCCAACGATGTCCTTAACTACTTATCCAACAAAATTACGAACGCCCTGCAGAAAATATCGATTCCTCTCTAATTAAGTCGGAACATAAGATTCAAGTATATATTCGTTATTTTCTTCCATCACTCCGATACCACCTTACAGTTAATGATCTTTGCTCAACACACCTTAATTCTCTTGATAATCTTACCAATCGTTTTATTAAAAAATGGTTTGGCATCCCCCATCCTGGTAGTCTTGCGTTTTTATACATGCCCAATGGTCTTATAGCATCAAATCTATTTCACGATTATACCTTGAATGTCATTACCCATTAGCCTTTAGAATCAAAGGTGACAATTTAGTCAATCTTTGTTTAGATTCTAGAATTGAGAGGGAATCGAATTGGGTGAGAAAGAAATCTATAACTGTGCAATGTGAAAATATATTCAATGTTTCAATGAAGTTATAGGTGAAATCTCATAAAACAAGCCAAATCTTTTGCCAAAGACATTATTTCTGATTCAGTGTCATCCTTTTGGAAGAACCAGTTCAATCTCCTGCTGTGGAAGGCAGGTTTCTTGAACTGTTGCCTTTAGAATCTTCAATGTATATTGGCATAGTATCATTTTTTAATGTAAATTTCTTGTAAATTCAATCACTGACAGTGTCAATACCAGGGTTAACCTTCACAGATGGGGAAAGTCCAGCACGAGTATGCTGCAGGCACTGTAAAAATAGAGAAACTTTGAACCATGTTCTCAACTGCTGTATGACATTCCTACCTTGATCAAGGACGTTACACCTGGCGTCATAACAACATTCTCAATTATATTATCAAAGTTGCTCGGGCTGGAGTTTTCAAATCGCGCACCCTACTAAACTCACTCATGATATACCAAGTCTTCCAGGTTTTTCCTCAGGCACAACTATCCCCATGGAATGTTCCCCAACCAATCTTATACCGGACCTTTGTATTTTTTGGCAAAATCTTCGTAAATTCATAATTTTGGAACTTTCGGGTCCTTTCGAATTTGCCATCAATAATGCCCTTTAATTTCCGACATCCAGAATAATCACTTTGAAGTGACATACTTTGAGATTGAGATACACTGTTAAAAATTTCCGTGAATTAAGAAAACAGATTTTCCGTAAATTTACGGAAAATCTGTTTTAGAAAACAATAAAAATAAAAAACAAAAAACATAAAAAATGTTAATTTACGGAATTTTCCGGCAGCAAAATTTCCAGACTTTTTTTTCGTTCCGTAATTTTAAATTACGGAAAATTCTGTTAAAATACACATTTTTCCATAATATGAGACAAATTTCTGTAAAATTACTGTCAAAGCTCCGTTAATTGACAGAAATTCTGTAAATTTACCCTAAAAAGTCTGGAAATTCTGCTGCCAGAAATTTCCGTAAATTTACGGAAATTTTTTTAACAGTGTAGGGTCACGTGGCTTCATTATAACCTGAAGAGGTTAAAAGAATTTCACTCTGCTGTCAATTCCCTACCCATTTAAATCATTTAGAGATAATCTGTCAAAACTTTCCGTCATCTCTTCGTTTGTTATTTAGAAATTTGACCTGTGTATTTGTTAATTTCTAAATGTGGATTTTACTGACTGTATAAAGCTTTATATAATGTTCTTTCGCCCTGCGTGACCACTAATAAGGTCTGTCCTGGGCTTATTGTTATTCCTTAGTTTATTGTTTATATGTTTTAATTGGTTTTAATAAAGTGATGATTAATAATAAAATGGTTTTGTCTTGTTTCATTGTGTGGAATGAATTCCATACAACATCAGCTCATAAGAGAGGGCGTATGTAACCTTTATACCAAAGATAATCTATCTGTGTTTATGTTAAAGGGAAACCACGAGAAACGGAAGATTCGTAAGTTACGTAATTCACGAGGGCGAAGCCCGAGTGTATTCGTAACTACGAATCTTCTGTTGTGAGTGGTTTCCCTGACTTAAACCATTGCTTCTCTGGTAAAATCAATGTCCTTTACAACCTCATCAATCGGTTTGAAAACCTGTGGATTCGTAACTTCATTCATATCAGCTTTTTTTTTTTTTTTTTTTTAAGTGATGATTAATAATAAAATGGTTTTGTCTTGTTTCATTGTGTGGAATGAATTCCATACAACATCAGCTCATAAGAGAGGGCGTATGTAACCTTTATCAGGGGCGGATCCAGGATTTGAAAAACGTTAAAATTACCGGGGGGCTGAAAGGCTGTAACTGGTCCAAAATAGCTCAAAATGGACTGATTTTGCAAGAATTTGCAGAATTACCGGGAGGCGCGCGCCCCCTCCGCCCCCTCCCTGGATCCGCGCCTGTTTATACCAAAGATAATCTATCTGTGTTTATGTTAAAGGGAAACCACGAGAAACGGAAGATTCGTAAGTTACGTAATTCACGAGGGCGAAGCCCGAGTGGATTCGTAACTACGAATCTTCTGTTGCGAGTGGTTTCCCTGACTTAAACCATTGCTTCTCTGGTAAAATCAATGTCCTTTACAACCTCATCAATCGGTTTGAAAACCTGTGGATTCATAACAACATTCTCAATTATATTATCAAAGTTGCTCGGGCTGGAGTTTTCAAATCGCGCACCCTACTAAACTCACTCATGATATACCAAGTCTTCCAGGTTTTTCCTCAGGCACAACTATCCCCATGGAATGTTCCCCAACCAATCTTATACCGGACCTTTGTATTTTTTGGCAAAATCTTCGTAAATTCATAATTTTGGAACTTTCGGGTCCTTTCGAATTTGCCATCAATAATGCCCTTTAATTTCCGACATCCAGAATAATCACTTTGAAGTGACATACTTTGAGATTGAGATACACTGTTAAAAATTTCCGTGAATTAAGAAAACAGATTTTCCGTAAATTTACGGAAAATCTGTTTTAGAAAACAATAAAAATAAAAAACAAAAAACATAAAAAATGTTAATTTACGGAATTTTCCGGCAGCAAAATTTCCAGACTTTTTTTTCGTTCCGTAATTTTAAATTACGGAAAATTCTGTTAAAATACACATTTTTTCCATAATATGAGACAAATTTCTGTAAAATTACTGTCAAAGCTCCGTTAATTGACAGAAATTCTGTAAATTTACCCTAAAAAGTCTGGAAATTCTGCTGCCAGAAATTTCCGTAAATTTACGGAAATTTTTTTAACAGTGTAGGGTCACGTGGCTTCATTATAACCTGAAGAGGTTAAAAGAATTTCACTCTGCTGTCAAATTCCCTACCCATTTAAATCATTTAGAGATAATCTGTCAAAACTTTCCGTCATCTCTTCGTTTGTTATTTAGAAATTTGACCTGTGTATTTGTTAATTTCTAAATGTGGATTTTTACTGACTGTATAAAGCTTTATATAATGTTCTTTCGCCCTGCGTGACCACTAATAAGGTCTGTCCTGGGCTTATTGTTATTCCTTAGTTTATTGTTTATATGTTTTAATTGGTTTTAATAAAGTGATGATTAATAATAAAATGGTTTTGTCTTGTTTCATTGTGTGGAATGAATTCCATACAACATCAGCTCATAAGAGAGGGCGTATGTAACCTTTATACCAAAGATAATCTATCTGTGTTTATGTTAAAGGGAAACCACGAGAAACGGAAGATTCGTAAGTTACGTAATTCACGAGGGCGAAGCCCGAGTGTATTCGTAACTACGAATCTTCTGTTGTGAGTGGTTTCCCTGACTTAAACCATTGCTTCTCTGGTAAAATCAATGTCCTTTACAACCTCATCAATCGGTTTGAAAACCTGTGGATTCGTAACTTCATTCATATCAGCTTTTTTTTTTTTTTTTTTTTAAGTGATGATTAATAATAAAATGGTTTTGTCTTGTTTCATTGTGTGGAATGAATTCCATACAACATCAGCTCATAAGAGAGGGCGTATGTAACCTTTATCAGGGGCGGATCCAGGATTTGAAAAACGTTAAAATTACCGGGGGGCTGAAAGGCTGTAACTGGTCCAAAATAGCTCAAAATGGACTGATTTTGCAAGAATTTGCAGAATTACCGGGAGGCGCGCGCCCCCTCCGCCCCCTCCCTGGATCCGCGCCTGTTTATACCAAAGATAATCTATCTGTGTTTATGTTAAAGGGAAACCACGAGAAACGGAAGATTCGTAAGTTACGTAATTCACGAGGGCGAAGCCCGAGTGGATTCGTAACTACGAATCTTCTGTTGCGAGTGGTTTCCCTGACTTAAACCATTGCTTCTCTGGTAAAATCAATGTCCTTTACAACCTCATCAATCGGTTTGAAAACCTGTGGATTCGTAACTTCATTCATATCAGCTTTTACATAGGCCCTACTTTGCATATTTACTATCCATTGAAAGTATGAAAGAGCTGTCAATTGGCACGATAAGATGAATTATCGATCAGCTTTTTTTGGTGCACACATCTGTTCAAGAAGGGTGTAGTCTTTGCTGTGTGTACATGTGCGTGTCTTGATGTCTCATTTACTCATTCAATTGACATAATGGATACAAAGAAAACCGTAGTTCCGAAATCTCTTGCGAGGAGGAATGGGATTTTTGAAAATTAAGCAACGATTATGTATCTACACCCAGATATCCAGTCAAATGCAGAATCACAGACTTGTGGATTATATCACTGATTATATTGACCGACAGACGACTAGATTTAATTATTGTATCAATTCCACTGGGATATGCAAAGGATTACGAATCCACACTTTTCTGTAGATTCGTAGATACGAATCCACACTTAGACATGGTAACAGACGATTCGTAGAAATTAGACCTCGGTTTAGTAAATAGAGTGACGTCACTGCAATGGTAATAAGTAATAAGCTCATCCTTTTTAAAGCCAAACTTTTTCAACATTTTTTACATGTAAAGACGGTGGTTGGTTTTAGAAACCATTTTATTAAATGACAGTGGTAAAATTTTCAAAAAAATATGGGGTCTTTGGGCGACACTTTCAAAATATATGGGGTCTTTGGGTGACAGTGATGCTGAAAATTGGTCTTAAAAGCATTATACATACGCGTCACCCCCCGGGGCGCCACCTCCAAGATTGGACTGGAGTCCCCCCGGGATTCCGTCATTGCTTGTGTGTTTTCAGTCTTGTGTTCTATTTCTAACAAATCAATCAATATCAAACTTTAACAAAAGAAAAGTCACATGTATGCCTTCGTTAACATGTGTCCGTTCGTCCGTCCGTCCGTCTGTCCGTCCATCCATCCATCCATCCATCCATCCATCCATCCATCCATCCATCCATCCATCCATCCATCCATCCATCCATCCACCCATCCAAACAAACACACAAACAATCAAACAAAAAACATTCGGTGGAATTGAATTTTCAAATAAAAAAAATAGAGAAAATAATTGCCTGATGACATATCACACATTTAGATTTTTGGTCAATATTTCGTGATAAAAATAAGGAATTTTTGGCCAAGGTTATTGGCATCCACTGCATGCACCCCTCCGTATGAATTAGGAGGGCTGTAGCAGTAGAGATCAATGTGTTGGCAGCCCCTCCGTTTTAGTATTTAATAGGAGGGCTGAATGTTTTTATGTGGAAATGGTCTGGTAAGTAATTTTGTTGTGGTTATTGTTTGTTTCATACTTTATTGTTGCTTTCAAATATATTTTAATCATCTGAGAAACCTTCACAATTAAAGACTGAATATAATATGACCATCGGGCACCCCGTTTTCATAGTGGATCAGTCAAAGGTGGACGAACGCAGTCACGTGATCAATTAATTTTGACGTCAATGAACCTTTGACCTTTTGCCAAGTGGAAGTTCGCGAACTTCGCGGGAACTTAGCATACACTGTGCTCTGCTTCCCGCGAAACCTAAACACGAGGTGACTTTTAAACTCCAGAATTCCGAATTTTGAAGATGTCACACAGCGAAGGAGGAGGACGGACTAAGAATTTACCATGGTAAGGTGGTGTCTGGATGAATTAAAGCTTGCTGCGAGTTGTATAACATGTCGATATTGAGATGTAGTTGTGAGGTATCCCGAGTTGGAAGTTTTTTGTGTGGTACTGGTTCCATTTTCAAGATGTCTGCATGTACGTGTATGTGTGTGTTTGGAGTGAAGTACGTGCATTGCTATGCTCCACCTCGCATCGAGTGCTTCCATAGGTACACACGGCCACGTGTGACTGACCCCAACACACAGTGTAGACTGCATTGGCGCGGTGCATATTATTTGCCCTGAACATAATGAATGGCCTATGCATGGCGCGTATTAAAAGAGTGGGTGGAAAACTACCACCCAGGGCATTTGTGTTCGGTACTTATGGTATTTCTGACATTGTGCATGTACATGCATTGAACTTGTTGAAGTGGTACTGGTACTGGTAGTGGTAGAGAAACTTGACACCAGACCAGTCTGACCAGAAAAATTGGTAAAATTGGACAGCCCTTGTCAAGGCTTGTGTGATAATTGCATTTCCTTTTTCTTTATATCTAAAAACTCAATACAAGAATATTTAAAGTGTTCCTCTACAGCTTTGAGCCTTAGCCTGGGTGGGGTTTAAAGTTAAACTTTGGTAATGTTGGCAGTAGTTGACTTGCACTTGCATGGTGGACAGGTGGGGGAAATAGTCCTGGATCATGTTCTGTGTTTTGGAGGGAAATCTTGAAGACTTGACTTTTCAGATGAAATTACTTAAAAATGGTGGGTAATCTATGGAAAATGTGACTATCTTCCCTGGAAATATGCACTTTATTTCCTATCCTGGATTTGTCATTGACTGAGCTATAACTTAGAAAGCTCATTGAGCCATTATTCAGAAATACTTTTAGTGTGTTCACGGGGTTCAATTTACCCAGTGCACACATGCACCAGTGCATGTAGTATTGACTCTGTGCATGTGAATTTTCCTCTGTGCATGTTATTTTTCTGTATTTTCAGCCCTTATTTGGGAAAAAAGGTAACATGTGCATGTAGACTTATTTTCTAAATCGACCCCTGTGTGTTCAGACAAAATTGAAAAATAAACTTTTTGGTGGGTAATGACAGGGGTGTTTTTTTTTTTTTTTTTTTTTGGTAGTGGTAGAGAAACTTGACACCAGACCAGTCTGACCAGAAAAATTGGTAAAATTGGACAGCCCTTGTCAAGGCTTGTGTGATAATTGCATTTCCTTTTTCTTTATATCTAAAAACTCAATACAAGAATATTTAAAGTGTTCCTCTACAGCTTTGAGCCTTAGCCTGGGTGGGGTTTAAAGTTAAACTTTGGTAATGTTGGCAGTAGTTGACTTGCACTTGCATGGTGGACAGGTGGGGGAAATAGTCCTGGATCATGTTCTGTGAGAAAGGTGTATATTTTTTCTGGCAATTTTGTTTTCATCTTTTATTTTTAGCCATTAAGAGCTTTGTCCTTTCTTGGTGGGAAAAAGTGAGGAAGCTCCTTCCTGGGAAATTTAACCATATTTTTGGAGGGAAATCTTGAAGACTTGACTTTTCAGATGAAATTACTTAAAAATGCTGGGTAATCTATGGAAAATGTGACTATCTTCCCTGGAAATATGCACTTTATTTCCTATCCTGGATTTGTCATTGACTGAGCTATAACTTAGAAAGCTCATTGAGCCATTATTCAGAAATACTTTTAGTGTGTTCACGGGGTTCAATTTACCCAGTGCACACATGCACCAGTGCATGTAGTATTGACTCTGTGCATGTGAATTTTCCTCTGTGCATGTTATTTTTCTGTATTTTCAGCCCTTATTTGGGAAAAAAGGTAACATGTGCATGTAGACTTATTTTCTAAATCGACCCCTGTGTGTTCAGACAAAATTGAAAAATAAACTTTTTGGTGGGTAATGACAGGGGTGAATCCAGGGGAAAGAATTTAGTATTCAGCCACCACCCTATGAATTTGGCAGCCTTGACGGAATAAACTGCATGTTGTTGGATGTGGTGGCAGAATACTGAATTCATCCCGATCCGGGATTTGAAAAACGTCAAAATTACCGGGGGCTGAAAGGCTGTAACTTCACTTGTCCAAAATGGGCTGATTTTCCAAGATTTTGCAGAATTACCGGGAGGCGCGCGCCCCCTCTGCCTTGTTCGAAATATCTAACCGTAAATGGACCCCATTTACGGTTAGAAGGGCTATGTAGTATAGAATGGGCGGCCGAGCACATGGCCTAATCAAAACATAATTTGCATAACAGTACCGAAATCGCTCCCTGACTGAATTTCCCGGCTAAACGCAACATAATGTTGTAATTTGTTACTACTAAAATTACAGAACTTAGATATTGGCTTCTTGGACATTAATTTGTTTCATATCTTGGTTGATTCCGGTGAAAATTGTCACATTTTGACCGCACTTTGGTGTGTGATCAACACAGACAAAACAACGCTGCGACATGTGCGAGTGTCTCATAATGGCATTGTTTCTATATTTAATTCGCTTTTGCTATCCAATTTGTTCTCTGTTGTTCTGTTAGCCGCGCCAATAATCCCGTAGAAAGGCACACTTTCTTCATAAGCGTGTAAGCACCTCGCATTTCATTCATCTGTACTGTTATCAACGCTGATTTTGTTAATTTCAGATATTGGAGATCAAATTTTAAAAACATTGTTGATCTGTCACGTGGATCTGTGTTGATCAGGGAAGAATAAAAATGGAATTCAAAGTGGCTTTCTGCTGATCCCCGTATATTCATTTTCATGTTCATTCATCACACTCCGTTTTAGTTTAAAGCTTCCGCGGTTGGGAATATTACCCGAGCTTCGACAGCTAAGGGACATAACAACGGCCTCATAATGCAGTAGGCACGCAGCAACCAGCTCTGCTATGTCCGATGACGTATAGATGGCATAGCATTATGGCAGATATAATTGGATGGCAGAACAAATTATACGGTTGACGCAATCGTCCAATGGCGGTGCCCTGTGGTGTCGCCAATTGCTGAGACACGTCACATTTTCTTTCTGCGACTTACAATTGGGACGATTCCATTTGTGGCAAAAGGGTTGAGCACAGCTTCGTAATATTTGAAATATCTTGTTGCGCCTTTGAAGAGAATATCATTTGGTCTGGATACTTGTTCTACTGCTAAAATAATCTACTTTATGCCGTATTCAATTGCCAAACGATCTATGTATACATGCCTATGTGAAATGAGGCCGACATTGCACGTTTACCTTGTCGCATTATTTCCCCTATGCGCCACATAGTTCCATCAGACTGCATTGTGGTCTGAAAAGCATCTGTCACGGCAGGGGGGGTAGGACACGATCTACTCGATTTGGGCATTGGGGATTTCCAAACGGTAATTTGGGGAACTGCTACGTGCATTTACTATGGCAGTCTCGATCCCAGTGAAATTAAAAAATCATCTCTTAAACCGTTGTTCAAAAGCTCTTAGTAATATCATGATAAATTAAGAAAAAATTATTGACTTCAAAATCCGTCGGGGTTAGTGGATTAACCCCACGGCAAAATAGTGTAATTTCCAAAAACGGTCATTTAGATTTAAATATTCGTGACCAGGCCTAGTCTTTAGTCAAGTCTGTGTGAAACCGTTCCATATTCGTAAGAGCGCCCTCCTACGGTTAAGTCTTTGAAACAGACAAGCACCCGGAAGTTGATGCCGTTTTGAATTTGCTGTTGCTTTTAGGTTGGCATGTCCTACCCCCCCTGTGTCACGGCACGTTTTCCAATGTCACAACAAACCAAAATGGAGGACAGCTCAGAAGGTAATTTTTAGCCTATAATATAGGCTATTGTCATCACGTAGCAAATTAGAGTAGGAAACCCAATGTTCTCTCATAAACTAGTCTCTCATGTCTTTTCCAATTCTTTTGAAACTCGCAGGTATGCAAGTAATGACATTTCTTTGAAAAGTTATGTTGTGGATTTTGAAAATTCTGAGCAGATGTTGCGTTTTGGGGCTTTTTTTTTTTTTTTTTTTTAGATTTAAATATTCGTGACCAGGCCTAGTCTTTAGTCAAGTCTGTGTGAAACCGTTCCATATTCGTAAGAGCGCCCTCCTACGGTTAAGTCTTTGAAACAGACAAGCACCCAGAAGTTGATGCCGTTTTGAATTTGCTGTTGCTTTTAGGTTGGCATGTCCTACCCCCCCCTGTGTCACGGCACGTTTTCCAATGTCACAACAAACCAAAATGGAGGACAGCTCAGAAGGTAATTTTTTCAAATTTGTAAATTGTACACAACGGGATCGACTACAAAAGAAGATTCAGAACAAGCAGCATACACTCAAAAATACATATAATGGATTGTTATGGTAAGAATACTGACCAATTTCCGAACACCTAAACAAAAAACAATAGCGTCGCAAAAAGGTTGAACGCGACCGCCCGTTCTGAGACGCTTAACTCCTCTATCTCCAGATAGCAGGCGAGCATATGCATCTGCAGATAGAGTTGCTCGATAACCTATGCCCCCTCCTGGATCCGCGCTGAATGAGCAGTGGCGTAGCCAGAGGGGCATGTAGACTGAGGGTACTTGATCGGCCACAAATTCCATGTCTTTTGTGAATAAAATCTCTCCCATGTTTATGTCCTTTTAGGGGTCAACCGAAATGACTTTGTCTTCCGATCCGATAACCGATATTACATTTTTGATATCGGCTGATATCCGATCCGATATTTGTGCGTTTATATGTAATAAATATCATATATAAAATAATTAAAAATGGCTTTCCTAAACGATATTTGAGAGAACCAAAACATCAGCAGCATCAGAATGTCCCAAAGAACATGTGAAATGTTAATTTTGTTAAGAATAACCCCCATACAGCTAAAAAAAAGCCAAATAGCTGTTAAAAAAATTACAGTACCTTATACTTTGTAGTTTTAGAATTTCTTTGAATCAATCTCATAATTTCCCATGGTTATGGAATGGGTAAATATAAGGTTGATCCAAGGAAATTATAAAACTACAAAGAAGTATAAGGTACTGTAATTTTTTTAACAGCTATTTGGTTTTTTCTTTTTAGCTGTATGGGGGTTATTCATAACAAATTAACATTTCACATGTTTTGGACATTGCTGGATTTGAGTATGTATTGCAATTAGGATATTTTCTTCCTGTTGCATTTATAAAAAAAAAATGCTAATTCTAAGATTGTATGAAAGAAACCAAACATCAAATTCTGCATAAAAGAAGAAAGCTGCTGACATTTTGGTTTCTCTCAAATATCGGTAAGGAAAGCCTTTTGTTTTGCCGATCCGATATTTTACCGATATACGGTAATATCGGCCCGATACGATATCCGATACGATTATTGGTTGAACCTTAGTCCATTTTACTTTAGCGCATGCGCTTTGCACCAAGACTTACCAATGTATTTTGATGGTTTGCATTAAAACTATGGATCGATTATTCATGACCGATAGGATCAGGGAGAATCTGCGTTTAGAAACCCGATTTCTGCACACGATTTTTGGCAATTCTGCATTTTTCCTTGCACCGATAAATCTTCATTTTCCGCGCCAAATCCGCCCAAAAAATGTACCGAATCCATGTAATCCCGCACCTAAAGGGTTCAGGTAAACCATCTGTTTTACAGAAGTGTAAATAAACCATCTGTTTTACAGAAGTGTAAATAAATCAGTCTATCGATCATGGCGATAAAATACGAAAAAATTGATAATCCCGGGCGACCCTTTAAAACAATGCATTATTCGCTGTAGAAGTGCCACGTAATAAGATTTGTTGTCCCGGCAATCGGTCCAAACAAATGACGGGGCTTATAAAACGTGGGGAATTTAAATCTTTCATTGTTATGGCATGTATCCTGCGCCCTGTGATTTGTTTGGACTGATTGCCTGGGGCAACGAATCCTATACCCGAGATGCCAGTTTTCCGAATTATTCGTGTTTTCCGAATTTAAAACTGACCTGAAAATTTTTCCGAATTTTATAATTCTTTGAGATTTAAAATTAAAAAAAAAAAAAATTAAAAAATCGTCAGAGAAATGTCATCGAAACACATTACTTTTTCAAAGAATTCTTGTATATTTTTCTGCGTGAATTAACTCACCTCCAGTGTTGTTCGTTTGCCTTGGTTACAACGTAAGATACACGCAGGAAAGAGAACGCAGACTGAAGACGAGGCTACAATTTCGGCGGCCTCTTTTTCGTGATATTTTATACAGACAATTGCTATTGATGATTATTCACCAAGAACGAAAAGTTTGCTGTCAAGATGTCGGTCTTATAAACACGATAAAGTTTGTTGAGCGTGACTATAATAGGGGGATAATATCGCTGAAATGAATCAAACCTGCCGAGACAAATTCCAGTGGAAATGGCTTGAGGACACTGATAAAACGGGGATTATTATACCGGAGCCATGGATGAATTTAGTATTCTGCCAACACAAGTTAAATTCGGCATCCTAAACATGTGGTGTATTCCGTTAAGTTGCCGAATTCGTAGGTTGTTGGCAGAATGTTTGACGGAGGTGGGTAAAACTTCGGGAAAGATTTTGTATTGTGCCACCACCCATTGAATTCGGCAGCCTCAACGGAATAAACTGCATGTTGAAGGGTGTGGACTGGAAGCAGAATACTAAATTCATCCTAACCTTCGCATTATCAATTTATGTTGGGTGATGTTCATCATCAGTATCATCATGTACTATTTCAGTACTAACAGTATTTTATTATGCCGGCCTATACTAATTACTATGCAATATTGTCATGCTTTTCTAAGCATAAAATGGAGGCCAGGAGACATTTCTTAAAGCTTTCAAAATAGTTACAATTCGGGAGCTTAAGGCGGGCCCCTGGACCACACCCGCTAGATCGCTGCGCTCGCTACGCTCTATTGGTCCGTGATATTTGTAGAATTTTTTTTAATACCCTGCTGGCATCTCTGCTATACGTGGCACTTCTACAGTGAATTAAGAATCCAGATATGCCACAAGCATGTCAATCTGCACATCAGCACAGAGACACATTTTGTTTAGCGCTTTTGTGTTCACATTCCGATTGAGATTTTACAGTAAGCAACAACCTCGCCCCCATAAATTAGATAATCAATCCAAATATTACAGTAAACAACCGTTCCATTCATGTTAATCGAGGGACGGTGCCGACAATTGTAAGTAAACAAGAATAAACCACGGTAATTAAGTCTGGATTTTTTTTTTTAAGAATCATTTAAAATCCAAATAAATCACTGTGTGGTTTAAAGGGGCATTTCGTGATCCACATACTCGTCTCCCCCCCCCCCCCCCCCCCAATTTACCTAAAAAAAGTTGGGATTTTTATATCATCTGAACCGTTAGCCTTGGTAATCAATGTGTACCAAATCTTCATGAAATTTGGTCGTATCTGTAAGAAATTTGCAATTTTGAATGTTCTGTCCGTAAACTGGCAAATTACAGCACAGTGGCCTATGGGACTGTAGGAAACAAGCATTTGCTCATAACACAAAACTGCAAACTCTGGACCAACTCAAGTTTCGTAAATAAGTTTTTCTCAGGATATCTGTTCAACATGAATAAAACGAGGGTGCTGGAATCACGAAATGCACTTTAATTGCACAAAATGTCATTTTAGCAGGCTGCATTTTAGCAAGATCGTACTTAGTTCCAGTAACTGAAACCAGAGGGTTGCCATTATCTTAAACACTGTACATTATCATTGAACGGCCCTCTAGTTTCAGAACTGAGCTATTGCGGGAGAATGAACGGAAATAAAATAAAACAAAAAAACCAGTATTTCCTCCTCGATTTACAATAACACAAGTTACCTGTAAATTTCTATGATACGAAGAATCTCACATACCTTCTCTTCCATATGTTGCAGTTTCAAGCTTCAAAACCACTTAAAAATAACAATTTTGGACGTATTTTGGGAACAAGGCAGAATCACATTTTTCGTCTAACTCAACTATGAGTAGTGTGGGGTTAAAGGTCAAACCTAGTCATATCCGGGTCATATATGTGACAAAAACTTACGAGTATGTATGAGTATTGTTTTGGAGTGTTTGAACGCAACTTCGAACGTGTTCGCGGCGGTGTCGGGCCAGGACATTGTGAACGCGCTGTAATATCACGGGCCAGTCGGTTGAAATGAAGATAAATTAAGATTTTTTCGAGCTATTTTGGCCTTGTATTTTGGACCAGAGAAGTAGTAAGGTGATATCTTATCTGAATGGATGGTAGGTGGAGAGTAGAATTTATCAAAAGCAATTTATAACAGGGTAGGTAATTTTAGTAGAAAGAACAGTACAAACTCTGGAATGCATCCTATTATCCAAGGACTTGTGCCAATGTAGTGTAAAAACAAAAGTTTATACATATGGAACACACCTAAACTGCGGTAATTGGGCATGGGATGATTAAATGCTGTGTAGAGACCTTGTCTTTTGAGGCGCGGCGCGCGCGATCGCGCGCAGCGCGCATCTAAAAGGCTTTGAGTCCGAGCGATTTATCGCGCATTTGTTTTAAAAAGCGGGGGGGGGGGGGGACTGCGAGTTTCTTCTCGTATTTGAACCGGCAACCCAGCAAAATACTGCCTTTGGCAATTATTAATGTAAATGATAACGGAACACTATGCTTTACAGTTACACGCCAATTTTAGATAGTGTGAACTGGTAAATCGTGCCGAGAGCAACAATCTGCGGGTAATTAACTCCACAAATGTATCGGAACTCCAATGGGAATACCGCATGGACGGTGTACGAAAAATGAACCCGGGCTATGTGAAATATGCATGAAGTAAACGTAGAAAATCGAGCCTTCTCACTGTTAATCGCACGTGCGTTTTGTTTTGATTGAGCCGAGTTTTGATAGCTACGATGGCCGCCTCGGGCGAATGGTTGAGGGGTCTTACAAACATTAAGGAAGTAGAATTAGATAATATTTCGACATGAAGAAGAAACGATAGACGATACCACCTTCGTGGTCAAATTGATTTGTAAAACTGGCACAAACAAAAAACAAGAAAATATGTTCAAAGAAAGGAAGGGTGCCGGGGAAAGGCGTCGCCCGATTACAAGTAAGAACATACTGACAATGACACCCGTGATGGATGACGTATCAAGCTCGTGAATCGCCATTATTAATGGAAAAGTGAGCTGCTTCCAATTAGTTTTAGATGGGGGGGGGGGGGGGGGGGGGGGGGGGGGGGGGGGGGGGGGTTATTTGACTAAATATGACTGATGTTGCCGACTTTAGGTTCTGTCACATTAATTCACTCAATTTTTTTCCCAAGAGTCAAAGACCATGGAGGGACAAATTGTCAAGAGTCAAAATGAAAATGAGGTCAAAATTGTATTATTGAAAATTGAAGTGTCAAAATTTGTCCCGTTGTTTTTAACAGCGGGCTTTACACATAGTCTTAACCGCAAGCTTTACTCTTTGTGGTAAATTTTCAATTGGTAAATGATGAAATTGGCCCTTTATTTGTAAATTATTCAATGGCCCTTTTTAAGTGTAAATGATCTAGTAAACCTTAAATTGAAATGATCTATTAACTTAAATGTTTAAACGATGGCAATGTCCCTTTAATTCGTAATTATGGAATGACCCTTTCATTATAAATGAGTTATGACCCTTTAATTGGGAAAATAGAGGAATGACCCTTTATTGGTAAAATGAAGGCATGACCCTTTAATTGGTAAAACCATGCAATCTTTATTTGGGAAAATGAAGGATGGAATGACCCTTTAATTGGTAAATGAAATGGGAGGGCATTACGCCTTAATTGGTAAATGAAGTCATGACCCTTTAATTGGTAAATGAAGGAAGGACTCTTTCATTACTAAATGAATGAAGCCCTTTAAGTGGAAATGAAGGAATGCGCCTTTAAATTAGTTAAATGAAGAATGACCCTTTAATTGGGAGAAATGAAGGAATCCCTTTAATTGGGAAAATGAAGGAATTACCCGTTAATTGGAAAATGAAGGGAATGCCCGTTAATTGGTAAATGATGTCATGGCCCTTTAATTGGTAAATGAAGGATACCCTTTAATTGGTAAATGAAGCATGACCCTTTAATTGGTAAATGAAGGCATGACCCTTTAATTGGTAATGGAAGGCATGACCCTTTAAAAATTGTAAATGTAAGGGAATACTCTTATTGGAAAATGAATGACCTTTATTGGAAAATGAAGGAATTACCCTTAAATTAGTAAATTAAGGGCAATGACCCGTTAATAGGTAAATGAAGGCATGACCCTTTAATACCCTTTAATTGGTAAATGAAGGAATGACCCTTATTGTAAATGAGCATGACCCTTTAATGGTAATGAAGGAATGACTCGTTAAATTGGTAAAATGAATGACCCTTTAATTGGAAAATGAAGGAATGACCCTTTAATTGGTAAATGGAAGGAAAGGCCCTTTAATTGGGAAAATGAAGGAATGACGCCTTTAATTTAACAATGAATTCGTGACTACTTTTAGAGTCTCCCACCCAACTTCATAGGACTAACCCAGTAAATAACTTCAGTGCCGTAAAAACCAAGACCAAGTTCCCTTCAGTAGGACTAACCATAATGACCTATTCCCCCCCCGCCCCCCGCCATCTCCCCGAGTCCCGATGTCCATTAACTTTTTTATCCATACCAACCCCACCTCAAAGGACTAAACAGTAAATCAAGTAAAACCAAAATGGTCTCTTTAGTATGACATCGTAACGTCCGTCTGAATCCCTTATCAGACAACCCCCCTCACTATGGCACAAATTTCTTTGTAGAAACCCCCTCCCCTGTATAAACCGTCACCAATCTAGTAGACAAACTAATACTTGTTTTGTCACGAAACTTTCATTTCATTTCATGAACAGTTGTTTCCCACGGGGGTAGCAATACTAGCCAGGGGGGGTAGGACGTGCGCAACCTAACAGCAACAGAAAATTCAAACGGCATCATCCCGTGTGCTAGTCATTGTTGTCAAAGACTTATGGTAGGAGGGCGCTCTGAAACGCATAATCGACGGTTACACACAGACTTGACGAAAGACTAGGCGCTGGTCCCGAATATTTAAATCTAAATGACCGTTTATTGGAATTAACACTATTTTGCAGCGGTTAATCCACTAACCCCGACGGAGTTTGAAAGTCAATATTTTTCTGAATTTATCATGATATTACTAATCTTTTGAACAAAGGTTTAAGAGATGATTTTTTATGTCACTGGGATCGAGACTGCCATAGTAAATGCCGTATCAGTTCCCAAAAATTACCGTTTGGAAATCCCTAATGCGCCAAATGCGAGCAGATCGCGTCGTCCTACCCCCCTGAATACTAGCCCAAGTGTAAGAAGTATCCATCTAGACAGGACCCTCGTTTCTCACTCCCACTGACCGAGCCACCGAGCGCTAGCGCGAGGTCCTTCGCATCCGTGATTCTTCTTTTACTGCAGCCAAGGCAATTATAATAATCCGTGACTTGCAAGTAGAAAGTGATGAGCTACGTAAGTACTCCAAATATGGTTGTCAACCCCGCCCACCCCGTGGGAAAACATCCCGGTCACCACCCGCTGATTGCGGTAATGATTTTCCAACGATGTCCATTAACCGCAATACCTTTGGGATGTTCGCTAACAGTGCGCGCACAAGTACATAGTGATTACTTCACAGTAAAAGTGTAAATTACTA
>JAMKCH010037485.1:0-17735 GCA_023653785.1 Ophioderma brevispina | reverse complement strand
TGGTAGCGCCCTCGTTCACAGCGTTCTTCTACGTTTTGTAGAGGAGTTCTGGACCTAAGGTCACCCGGTTTTATTGTAAACCTCGCCAAGCCAATCCTCTGCCAATGAGTTTCTGAGGTGGAGGTGGAGACTGGGATTTAAGTCGGCAATGGTGAGACCCGCTTGAGACAGAATGGCCTTCCTCATGACTGTGCCCAGGCCAATTTTTGAGAGTAGGTGTCCTTCCAGGTGTTAGAATACGTATTATGAGGGGAATTCAGGATCACATGCTTAAGATACTGCACCCCTGGTGCCCAGTGTACTCTCTGGGTTCCAGTGCCTTCGGCGTTGGCCGCGAAATCAGTAGATGGACACCTCCACACAACTTGGAGGTCGGGCCCCCTCAGGAAGTTAGTTCCCTCCCGACAGAGTACAGACGCCTCAAAGTCGGCATGGTGAGCCCACCTAAGGTCCCACGAAGTGTCGGGCCAATGCTCTCATGTTTAAGCTGGCACCATATCAACGTGGTCGAGCTGCAGTGTGGGCTATCTTTCTGAACTGCGTCACTCTAAACTAAAAAAAAAAGTGATCCGGTCCGATGCGCCAACATGACGGTAGTGACTTAGCAAGTGACATACCCGACAAGGAGGGAAGAAGGAGCCCAAGTCTATGCAAGGAGGGCAGAAATCCTACTTATGGGCAAGGTCCATGGGGGGGCGGTGGGTCGGGATAAATGGTGGCTGATTTGTCAGGGATCATTGACTACGCATTTCCCCCGACTGCGATGACATTGAGAGTCCTCGTCCTGGTTCTTTTGGTGGCCGCCATGTGATGGGCTCGGCTCTAGTTCCCACCGGATTCTAGAGTGGCTAGTCAGGAACTCGTGGGACTCCCTCAGTATGGGAATCTAAGGTGAATGTACTCAGCGACTCGTTCATCCCAGAGTGTACCATCCGCTTCTCCAAAACTGACTGTCTGGCGCATTTCCGCCGATCGCACACTCAGGCGGGAGTCTGAAGAGGCTTGTAGCGCTACTGTCGGGGCAAGGCATAAATCAAAACTAGAGAGTCTTACGTTCTCAACTCCATTTGTTGAGTCTTCAGAAGCCCTTCGGTATGCTTTTTTGTACCACTTTAGTGTCCTTACCGGGCACCAAGATTTCCTGGACCATCTTGCGGCTTAATACATGTGGTCCGGGAGAAACTTTGGTCATAGCATAAAAGACAAGGTCTAGTTTTCTTTGCGGAGAAACCCCCCAGTGGGATGGAGGTGGAGACCCATCTTGGCCCACGCAATGGGGACTTTGTCATCTTGACCAGCCAGTATTTCGGAACCCCGAAATGGCCTTTTCCTAGACAGTCGAAGGAGACTAGCCTTTTCTAGTGGCTCAAATTCCTCAGATTCTAAGACTTTAGCACTTCTAGTGGCAGGTCCCACTCCAGAATGAGTGAACAAACCGTGCCACATACCGTAACAACCGCTTCAGATCAGAATTCGCGGAGAATCGTGCAATTAGAGACAACTATGCCATCTCTGAAGACCCGATGGAGCGCCCAAACCCGATGGCGGTAACACCTTACTCTTTGGACATCCCAAGCCCTGTGAAGATTTTCTTTTAGGAATCCTCATCTGCACTACAGAGGGCAGACAGCGGTCGATCTCTCGATTGCACACCATCTGTAGAACAGCATTACCACGCCACCGCCCCTTATCGCAACGCCAAAATCATCAAAATCGGTTGGTCGGCTCTCAGGTTAGAGGACCCATGATGTGTCGCGCTCACACCTCCTCTTGGACATATTCCCCAGGCTCCTGGATTTAGCATATCCTGTACACTATAGGATGGAAGTTCCGCAAACACATTTCGTGAAAAAAAAGTTTCATCTCCTAGACATTCTCGTCCCGAGAATGGGTATTATACAAATATATACTGACATTAGAAGACTCTTTTTAAAAATATGGGCCCGAGGTGACTGCAATAGTGGTAGTGCATCCCGAGGGACCATATTTTTAACAGGAGGCTCGAATAAGGCAGTATCTATTTGTTTTATTCCGTCATATCTATATTCAATTGTTTCATTGATTGGTTAAAAGATTTTATTACAAGAAATGAGAGTAAAATTCAATACTTACCCCCATGTCATGGCAAGCCATTCTTCAGTCCTGGTCATTTCTGCTTGCTTTTCACCAAGTTCCAAATATTCAGGTTCCAAATAGTTCCCCAAAATTTCAAGTTCATTAAAGTTCATTAAAACCTTAGTACTTCCAAGTGCAAGTTAAACATGCCAACAGTAAATTTTCAAGTAACCGTACTCGAAGACGGCATCAAACAAATTGTCATAAATTGATACGGTAGAAATTCCCAAGTTCCAAATAGTTCAGGTTCCAAATAGTTCCAAAATTTCAAGTTCATTCAAGTTAAACACCTCATTACTTACAGTTGCAAGTTGAAAATTCCAACAGTAAATTGCTCAAGTTCCAACGCTTTTAAATTTAAATCCACTAAAAATCCAAGATGTTTTCAACAGTTCCTGAAACATCAACATATTTACATTCTGAAGTTTCTTGTGGTAAATTATTTGTTGTAATCTTACCATACCAAGCCATGGAAGTTGAAGGCTGATGGGTTTTGGTTGCTGACACTGATCGGTGTTACTAACATCCTGAAGAACATTGGACACTTAGGCTATGTCTTCAAAAGCTGTTCCACTTGGCTCAAAGATAGCGGCTCTGTCTCAACAACATCTGCAGAAGGCTTGGATGATTCACCATTTCATTGGACGGAAGTACACTAGTCGATGGACCGGTGTGTCATGGTACAGTAGAGTGACCTGGAGTGACAGTACTACATGTATTTGTGTAACTCCTTTGTTGAGGGTAAAAATTAATGTCAGACATTTCCTCCGGTCTTTTCTTCGCTAGTGGTAACGTATATTTTAATTGGTTTAAGCATGGCCAACCCTGGTCACATAATGTCACGGTTGACGCATCCACCATGTCAAGAAGCGTACAGGTTGTAGCCCGCAAACAGTGATTCTTATATTCTCTGGTGCATCCTGCATCTAATTTTCTGATCTTTTTCATCTTCCCTTGAAGTGTTCTCTGCCAATGTCATTATCATCCCCTAACATCATCGGATTCTGCAACTTTTCTTCTTAGCCCGCTGCCACATCCACTCACACTTTGGATTCAAATGCTCTAGATACCTCTTCCTGTTGCAACAGGGACAAGGGACGAGAATTACCAGGAATACTATACATCCTACCTCCTTGGCTTTCACATCATCACTGGCATGGTTCTTGGTACCAAGGTCTTTCAGGCTGAAGTACTCCCGTTCATTTTCTGCATCTGTGTGAAGTATGAATGTTCAGGTCCTCATGCTCCTCAGTTTCTCCATTCCCCTATTGGCGAAGGAAATCAATGTATCTATAAATACCTTATAACCTTATCTTGCAAGCCACTTGCTGTTTCAACATCGAGATTACTTTGAATGCGGTCCATATCGGGCTTGGAGATGGAGGGTGTTTTAGTCACAACAGCCTTTCCCATTTGCTTCAGGGTATGCAGTAAAGCTTTGAATCCTTTTTTGGAGACAGACAGGAACTCGATGCCTTTTAGGATTATTCCATACCTTTCTCTTCAGAATGTCGCTGCAGCACCAAATCTTATCGCTGGATAGATTTCTTGCTATACGATTTCCTGACGTATTCCTCACACCAGCCCGTCCGTAAAAATTTCGAAAGCAAGACATCCAGATCGAAGTGTTGAGTTGGTCATACTCGACGTCAGCCGGCTTACCAAATATCATCAAAACGGACACGCTGTACTTAACCTGCTTTTAGTGTCACACTGTCAGCAATCGATGAAATTTGACATTTCTCGTCAATAAGAAGTGGAAATCTGCTGATTTGTAGCGGGCCATCCACTCCACGTGGGTACTTTCGCCCGTATCCATTTTGACAAGTTGTTTTTGAGTGCGTGGGAAATGCTGTCGTCTGCGCGAGTAGTAAGCGTTGAAATCATGATGATGATACAACAGTGCTGACATTGTGGAAATGTCAGCGGTGTTTATATAGGAGTCATATATTATTTCATCCCTAAAATAAAATGTGTCGCCAAAGTTCACTTCGATCATGTTTTATAAACTTTTGTTGTGAGAGTAGTTGTGATAAATTGGAAGCCGTCGTAAATAGTCTTTGTTGGAAGCCGTAAATATTTTTCGTTCTTTTGAGAGCCCCTTAAATAGTTCTTGTGAGAGCCGTAAATAGTCTTTTTCGTGCAGAATGATGTTTATATGTGATAATGTGGTGCACTTTAACAATCAAGGAACAAGAATATATGAATGAAGTATAAAAATGTGGTATTACTTTTCAACATGATTGAAGCAATTTAAAAAATTCCCCCACGTTGTAAACCTCGGTTACCCCCTAAATGGCTATAGCTACCATTCCGAAATGCTATCATGGCCTTTTTGTTGTAGGCCATGGGACAATGCTTGCTGCATAATAAGGTCGTTTCTTCACCTTTTAGGATACGGACTTGCCTCGGCTTCATGTGCTATAGGCTTTTATCGTGATTTCGAAGTATGCTAACAACATACGGTAATCATATTTGTTAATATGTTCAAGTGACGCATAACCCCCGCACCGCGCGCAGTGGCCGGACGCCTCAACTCTTACGGGGATCCCGTCTGCTCCTCCGTCCACGGTAAGGGTATTTACCCGGCCTAACTATGTTTTCAGTTTTGTAGACTTCTGGCCCCATCTTTTTCACATTCATGCGGGGACACTTGAATCTAATATTAAAGAATAAAAACAATATCAGATGTTGAATCTTAAAAGGAATTTTATTATGGGAAACCACCAATTTTTTGAAAAAAATAAAGATTTGATTACGTCACGGCATTGATTGGTTTATTATTTTGCTTCGGTGGACCCTTCAGGTAAAAAATGAACGTACGTATCCCTTACCATTGGAAAAAAACAACCGGTTATCGTCATCGTACGTCGGTTGTTGAACCAGTAGGGAAAGGTAAATTTGTTACTGTTTAGACATACTAAACTGTGTCTTTTGGAACAAATTAATATAGACTCATCGACGAGATTACATAAAAGATGTCTTCATTGAAGGAAGTACAAGGCATTTTTAGTAGAAGCGTTTCAAACAACTTTTTCTGACTGATTTTTTTGTGCTGAATACGAAAATGCTGTTGCTTGCTGAATTTTAAGTGGAAATTGAGGTCAAATGTAAAAAAATCAAAATTGCCGCCAAATGCAACAATATTTCCATATTATCTTTTTGTAATTCATCATTTCTAATTTTAAAGTTATCAGAATTACTTTATATACCGTACCTGATTGCTGAGATATATTTTCAATAACTTACAAGCATAGTTCCTTTCCCCGTGAGTCCGAAATTGGAGAAAATTAAAAATGGCCGCCAAAATACTGACGTAATTAAAATGCAAATATATACTTGTCCTCAAATACTAATTTTTTTATTCAAAAATTATTTTATAAAGAAAGGACAGGTACATGACATACTGTATTCCGTGAAAGGACAGACACTTCGGGCTATTCCACATCTAATGCCATTATATTCTATTTCTAGGTGTCCTTAGAATAAAAAGTGGCATAGGCCCTACTATGATATGCTTTGGTAAATTTTGTGTATAGTCACTTGTAGGACCTATTTAGTCATACTTTTATGTATGCACAATATAAATGTAGACTAGAATGTCTGGACCTTCGAAAACACTTGCAAGATATTTGGAAAGGCCTAACAGCATATCTTCCCAATATATTCGTATGAAGTGAAGGAATCGTCAGACGAGAAATGATAAAATGATATTTACCTTTCCCATTCTAAATGATTGGTCCAAACGACATGTAAGAGTTCATCAGGTTGTTCTTACAACACCGTTCCAAACAAATTAGATTGGCATGCCTCAAATTTCAGTAAACTAATACTGTCATATATTTATGGGTCTTACCTGAAACCCGCCATTGGGATGGGAGGTTGGAGACGGCCATCCGTGGCCCCCGCAATGTGGGAACTTGTCAATATGGACAAGCCATGTATTTCGGAACGCCGAGAAATGCTTTTCCTAGACAGTCGAAGGAGACTATCCTTTTCTGGTGGCTCAAAATTCCTCAGATGCTAAAACGGAAGCACGTACTAATGGCATGAGTCCCACGCCAGAATTAGTGACAACCAGTGCTAACCTAGAAACAGACCCTCAGCAATTCGCGAAGAATCGTGCAATTAGAGACAACTATGCCATCTCTGAAGACCCGATGGAGCGCCCCCATCGCGGTGCGGTAGCACCTGAACGTCTTTCTTTGGCCGCCCAAGCCCTCGTGAAAGATTTCTTTTTTAAATCCCTCGATCTGATCCAATGCAGACGCGGACGATCTCTCATTGGCACACCATCTGGTAGAACAGCATTTAACTCGCACCCCTTAGCGCACGCCTAAAAACATCAAAATCGTTTGGTCGGCTCTTGGGTAGGACCATGATTTGCGCGCTAACACCTCCTCTTGGACATATTAACAAAGGCTCCTGGATTTAGCATACCTGTACACTATAGGAATGGGAGTTCCGCAACACATTCGGAGTTAATCCCGAGACATTCTCGTCCAGAAATGGTATTATCAAATATTACTGCATTAAGACTCTTTTAAAAATATTGGCCCGAGGTTGACTGGCAAATGTGCTATTGCAGTAACCGAGGGACCATAGTTTAAACAGGAGGCTCGAATAAGGCAGTATATATTTGTTTTTATATACGTCATTCATATATTCAATTGTGTCATGGATTGGTTAAAAAGATTTTATTACAAGAAATGAGAGTAAAAATGTCAATAACATTCCCCCTTCATGGCCAAGCCATTTCCTTTTTTTCGTCAGTCATGTCATTTTCCTGCTTGCATTCACCAAGTTCCAAATAGTGCATGTCTCAAACTAGTTCCAAACATTTCAAGTTACTTAACGTTCATTACAACCCTATTAACTTCCAAGTTGCAAAGTTATAACATTTCCAACATAATTTTCAGTAACCGTATACTCAAGACGGCCTCAAACAATTGTCACAAGGATCACGGAGAAATTCACCAAGTTCCAAATCTTTTCAGTTTCCAAATATTTTCCAAAAATTTTCAAGTTCCTTTTAATTTAAACAACCTCAGTAACTTACAAGTTTCAGAAAGTTAGAAAATTCCAACAGTAAATTTTCAAGCTCCATCGCTTTTCATTCCACTAAAAATCAAGAGTTTCACTAAGTCATGAAACATCAACATATTTACATCGTAAGGTTACTGTGTAAATTATTTGTTGTAAATCTTTACATACAGCGCAGAAGTTTGAATGCTGAGGGTTTTGGGTTGCTGACAAACTTTGCATACGGTGTTACTAACCTCCTGAAGAACATTAGGACACTTAGCTTGCATTCAAAAGCTGTTCCACTTGGCTCCAATCTAGCGGCTCTGTCTCACCAACATCCGCAAAGGCTTGGGTATTTTTCAAGCCCATTGCAATTGGACGGAAGTTACACTAGTCGATGGACCTTGTGTGTTCGATGTTACAGTAGGGCCTGGAGTGACATACTACATGTATGTTTTGATGAACTCTTTGTTGAGGAGCAGAAATTATGTCAGACATTCCGCCTCGTTTTCTCGCTATTGGTAACGTAGTCTTTAATTGAGTGTTTCAGAGCGAGGCCAGACACTGTCATATTCCCGGTTACAGCATCCCCCATGTCAAGAAGCGTACAGGTTGTAGCCAGCCGCAAACAGTGATTAGTATATTCTCGTGTGCAGGCCTGCAGCTAAGAAGCTGACTTTTTCACATTCATCTGCCTTGAAGGTCCTCCTGCCAAGGCGGCATTCTCATGCCATACCTCATCGGATCTGCAACCTTTCTCTTACCCGCTGCCACATCCACGCACACTTAATTCCAAATGCTCTAGAGACCTCTTCCATGTTGCAACCGTAACAACGAGAATACCAGAAACTAACATCCTACCTCCTTGCTCTTCACAGCATCACTGGCAGGTTCTGTGGTACCAAGAGTCGGTTCAGGCTGAAGTACTTCCCGTTCATTTTCTGCATCTTGTGTGAAGTATGAATGGTTCAGGGTATCATGAGCCTCAGTTCTCCATTCCCTCTATTGGCGAAAGTAAATATGGTAATCTATAAATCCCTTAGCTTGCAGCCACTTGCCTGTTTCATCAACATCGAGATTACTTTTGAATGCGGTCCATATCGGGGCGTGGATATTGGAGGGTGTGTTCTTTTCTTCACAACAGCCTTTCCATTTTGCTTCTGGTATGCGTAAGCTTTGAATGCTTTTGGATACAGGGAACTCGACATGCCTTTTATTATATCCATACTTTCTCTTTTAGGAAATGTCGCTGCAGACCAAATCATATCGCTTGGATAGATTTCTTGCTACTACGATTCCTGACTTATTTCTCTCCACCAGCGTAAATTTCGAAAGCTAGACAGCCAGATCGGCAGTGTTGAGTTGTCTACTCCGCCGTCAGCCTGCTTACATATTATCAACCGAACCCGCTGGACTAACCTGCTTTTTAGTGGTTTCACACTGTCAGCACCATCGATGAAATTTGACATTCTTCGTCACTACGAAGCTGGCTCTTGGGCTTGATTGTAGCCGGGCCTCACTCCCGTGTCTATGCTTTTCCGCCCGTATCCATTTTTTACACATTTTTTGTTGTTATTTGCGTGGGAATGCTGTCGTCTGCGCGAGTAAGGTCAAATCATGTATGATGATAACACAGTGCGATATTGTGGGAAAATGTCGCGGTTTTATATAGAGTTCATTATTATTCTCATCCCTAAAATTTGTCGCCAATTCACCATCGATTTTTATAACTTTGTGTCGTGAGTAGTGATCTTAAATTGGAAGCCGTAAATGAAGTCTTTTTTGGAAGCCGTAATAGTTCTTTTGAGGAGCCGTAAATGTTCTTTTGAGAGCCTAAATAGTCTTTTTTCCTGCAGAATGGGTATGTTTTTATATATTTGATCATGGTGTGTCCTTTTACCAATCAAGAACAAGAAATATATGCATTACGTATTATAAAATGTGGTATACTTTTTTCAACATGATGAAGCAAGTTAAAAATTCGCCCCCCTTTTTAAACCAACCCCGGTTCCGCCTACCTGGCTATAGGCGACCATTCCAGCAATGCATCATGCATTTTTTGTGTAGGCAGGTTACCCTGATGATGCATAATAAGTGTCGTTCTGTTCCCTTTTATGATAACCGAGAATTTGCTCGGCTCAAGGTGCTAAGGCTGTTCTCGTGATTCGAAGTAATGCTAAACACATACGGTAATCATTATTTGTGTTAATAATGTCAACTTGACTCATACCCCCCCACCCCGCCCTCCAACCCCCCGCATCGCGCGCAAGTGGCTGAATCCTGCTAAAACTATTACGGGGGAGCCGTCTTCTCATTACAGTCCACGGTAGGGTTATTTAGCCGGCTAACTATGTTTTCAGTTTGTAGACTTATGGACCCATCTTTTTCACATTCAAGCGGGGGACAATGGAATATTAATTATTAAGAACAATCTACAGATGTTGACTTAAAAAGGATTTATTATGGGAATAACAGCCAATTTTAAAAAAATAAAGATTTGATGACGTCACGACGGCATTGATGGGTTTATTTTTGCTCGGGGTCGATCATTTTCAGGTAAAAATGACGTACGTCTCCCTACATATGGAAAAAAAACACCGTTTCGTCATCGTACGTCGGTTTTTTGAACCGTGGGAACGGGCATTTGTACTGTTTAGACATTATAATAAACGGTGTCTTTGGAAACATTAAATCGCACTTGGGCAGAGGGTCATCATTTACAGACCATTGATTTAACAATAGCTCGGATTATATATATCGGGGGTAGGAAGGGAGGGAAAAAAAAAAACTAAAGGGAAAGTGGGGGAAGGACAATTGAGATAGAAGAAACGTTCAGGGAGTGGATAAGAAGAGCCAGATAAACTGGGAGGAGGGCATAGTCAGAACACGTTCGGCTCCCCCGAAGAGTCAAACTGATACCTGAATATTACCCTTGAACCGGGTACCTGACACTTGACAAAACAAAAAACCAGATTCATCTCGTTACCGTTTATTATACTACAATAGCAAAGCAGCAAGCATTCCGCATCTCCGTTGTCACAGCGTAAATCGATCAAATTTGCGACATGAATTTGAAACATTTTAAAACATCAATGATAGCCTTCTCTATCGCATGAAAATACAATGAAGTACATATGTCCTGTTGAGCTGACGGCTGACTCATGACCTGAAGGTCATGCCGGGGTTCGGGAACCCCTGTGCGGAGGCCAATGTGCTCCCTTTTTTTTTTAAAGAAATTAAGTATTTATTTAGCGGCTTTACACAACTGTCCAAGCCGCTTTCATTGCCCGTCCACTCGGATCTATCTCTATTTTCCCAAATTAAAATAAAAAGTTGGTCGCCAATATATGGCGCACTGTACATGGTGAGTCTGCCCAATCGCTTTGCAAGAGAGATGGGCACTCTGTTTCTTGTGTGCACAGATCCGTCCCCTTTTACCTTTTTACTGTCGAGCTCTTGCCAGGTACTGGTCTTTTTTCAATTGAAAATATGGAAAATGAACAATGCTTGTGATTAAAGATAGAAAATTAAAAATTTAAATAATTAAGTAAAATTAATTTTCAATCAAATTTTTTTTTAAAAATTAACAGCAATTAAAAATTTTACTTTTTTTAACATAAAAATATCAAGTATAAAAGAGAAGTATAATGATAACTTAAAAGACAAAATTACTACATCTAGCCCTTCAAAAAATCATATCAAAGTGAATGAACAAAAAAATAATACAAATTCAATAATAAAAAATACAAGTAATGAAATTGTGCTTTTAAAATTAAAAAAAGAAAAATATTAAAATAAAAATGAATAAAAAAAAAGCATAAACCATAGAGATGAAAACCAACCTGAAAAATCATATAAATCAATAATAAATATAAACTAAACAATTATACAAATGGATGAAAATAGATGAAAAATACAAAAAGAAATGTCTGTGGAGTAAAGCATCCCAAATTATCAACACAAACGACAGAACAAACTAGAAAAATAAAGACCCCCCCCCCCCCCTACCCCCCCCCACCACCACATACGGGCAGTTTTTGAAATATATATAACATGTATAATTATAAGCGGATATAGAGCTATATAGGGCCTAACCTAACTGCAACTCGCCGCGGTGACGGTGTGGAACACGGCAAAATTTCGTTATTTTTAATCGCTAGGGTGGAATTCCAATAAAAAACATCTTATTCGCACCACCACGGTGCGAATTACAAGAAAAGTTTTCTTATTCGCTATGGTGGCGAGTACAAGAAAAAAATTCTTATTCGCCCCACACTGGTGTGATTGAAAATAACAAGTTTTCTTTCTTAATTCGCTATGGTGACGAATTACAATAAAAAAAATTTTTCTTTTTTTAATTTTTTAATTAACAAAGGAAAAAGTTTCTTATTCACACCGTTTCGGTGTGTGTCGAATTCAAAAAAAGGTTTTCGTATCACAACCGCTACGGGTGGCGAGATTAACCGGAAACATGCTTATTCGCACCGTCCGGTGCGAATAGACCTCTTCCGAACTTTTACTACACTGCCCTCGTGACAACTCACCATGTGACTGGTCATCTCCCACCAAAGACTGGCATGGCACCGATGCATTCTAACTCGAGTCAATTTCCCTGATCCATATAGCAACTGTTAACCGATTTTGTAATCGGGGTTTTTCCTAAATCGTCCTTGTATCTCAGGTAGGTGATTTGTGTTCCATTTGGAATCACATGTGTGATTGGAGGCCAACACTTCCCCATTGCAATGCATCACATTGGGGTCGAATTTGACACCCTCAAATTGGTTTACATCCAGATTTCAGGTGATGAATTGCAGCTGTGCTTTTAATTTTGGTTACTGTATTGCAATGAACTGTTTAAAGATGCTGTATATGTTGAGGGAATTTTTTAGCTTCTTTATATTTTCAAAATATTCATGTCAAAACTCAGGAATCTTAGGGGGCCCTATAGGCAAAGGTAGACGAGTTTCCACCACCCCACACCCAAAAATATCGTAAGTTCCTTGGTTGATGTGGATCGGTAAGTGTAAACTTACCACCCCTCGTTTCTGTTCAAGTAGTAGTTTCCGCATTTTCTGATCTTGAAGATCAATGATTTTTTGGGGTCAAAATGTTTGCACCATGTGGAGTCCCTCGCAACGAGCGATGACAACAGCTCTTTTTGCCATGAACACCTTGCATTTCTTTCTCTCTTTGACTGAGTGCTTTTTTATTTAATACAATGATCTGAGGACACATTCAAAATTGGGGCTTGTCAACCAATATTTTAGAAATAATTTTTGTTTTCTACCTGTCTACGTGTAGAGATAGATGATCTCAGTTCCATATTAGAAAAAATATGGACTGAAAACTGATCTAGGCAAGGCTATAACCCACGACTGTCGTGCTCAAAATTCTAATTGGCTATACTATGACACTACCACAGGCTCTTATCATTAATTCATAACACCAACATCCATAGTCGTAACACCACTCAAATTGGAAATTATGCTAAAGCCATGCAATAATAGGGCCCTACGCAGTGTAATAAGTCAGTACATTTTGTAAGAGTTGGTGCTTAATGACTTCACATTTAGGCCCCAGCCCACGCATTTGACCCTGGTTTTCACAATTTCATCGTCCGCTATTAAAAGTTCACATCAATCATGCGTCTGTTAAATTACCGTGCAGCACTCAAAACTCCAGAACTTCCCCTGCAAAAGTAATCTCTAAAATCAAACCTAAAACCCTTTGAACATACGCGCCATGGCTGTGACAGAGCTATGCGCTCTGTACCATGCGACCGATACACTCTAATATCAAACAGCCCTATTATAAAATTATTAGACTAACCCCCAAACCCTTGCACGCCGGGATATAGATCGCGTTTTAATAGGAGTGCCTGCTCCCTTTTGAAATTTACACGCAGTTGCAGAACTTTCCAAGAATTTGGCACCCATGCATCTTGGCCGCCATCTTGGTTTGGAACCACGTAGCATCATGGAAATGCATTTTATGTTTTTTGTCAGGCCCGCCGATAGAAATTGCGGGCCACCGGGGGGAACATTGGAGTGACGGGCCCCCCCTTTAAGGGGGGGGGTATTGGGTCTGAATATGATAAAAAAATTGTTCTAAAATCCAGAAAAATGAGATAATGCAATGGCTAACTGTGTAGACTGTAATCTACAAAATAGCTTTTATTCGCTCGCAATTCGGTCCCGAGATATGGCTGATCAAAGTCCAGTAGTGTACGCGAAATTTGCCAAAAATGCATCATCTCCTATATTTTAATTCATGTTAAAATATTTCAAAGGGTTTATATTTAAGATATTTATAAAAGATATTATTTATGAGCATTAACCATTCATTTTGGCGATTTAAGTATATAATACTTTATCCTTTCCATAATTTATTAAATGTCAATGGTAAGTGATGTTTATTGTATTTTCTTGTTTTCTCACTTCTCCCCCTGCGATATTTAAGAAATTATTTTAAAAATAAATTACATGACAATGGATGCACCTATTTCGATGATTCTTTCATTAATACTTATGATAATCAGTATAAAAATGAATTTAAAAAATAATTCCATATTTCACAATCAACAGCGCCCCCGCCCTCAATTTTTGTCTAAATGTTCGAGTGCCTATAACTCGTTTCGTTTAAAATACGCAAACAACCAAACCGAAACGAACGTAACTAGAACATGCTACAGTGTATGAACATGAAGTTTGGCACACATATTAAGCACCTATAGGCCGAGTGAACCATGAAGGCCTGATTTCAAATTGTGTTCCAAATTCAATTACGCGTACGCCATGAAATTAATGGCGATTGGTCGATGTCCGTTTGCCATGGCAACGGTATTTAAAAATCCGGCTTCATGGTTCACATCCGGATTTTACCCTCCTTCCTGGGTCACCCAGTTCGTCCCGTAGCATGTTTTAGTTATTTAGTTACATTCGTTCTATTGTCTAGCCAATTAGAGGCCTTACGGGGTTACCATGGCTACCAGAGCAAAAATTTTCATTGGATTTAAAACTTTGTGTGACATGGGCTACATATATATATAACATGTTATAACATGTTAGGAAACTTAAGAAAAATCATTTCAAAGTTCACTGCTTCAACCCCCAGAACCCCGCCCCCCCCCCCCTTAAAATTAATTTTAATTCTTTTTCTACCTTTTAGTTGCCTTTCACAATGTATCAAAGCGCTTTACATTTATTTCCGCTGCCACTAAATATGTCACTTGCCTTACAAATGCCCAAGGCATACTCATAACCTTTGGGCGGCGCTCAATGGACAATATTCATAACGTCTCCCCATTTAGCACCTGGTGGAGAGAGGCAACGAGGTAAATGTGCCTTCCCAAGTGCACAACACATTGGCCATAGCGGGACCTAACCCAGTACCTTTGGATAATGAGACGGTCGTTGTATCCACTGTACCACGTGTGCCCAATTAGGGAGGGAAGTTGAAGTTGCAGTTTCGTCTTTCTTCTGCGAATCGGGCCATTACGCGGCGCGGGGGGGTGTGGGTAGCCTGAGTCCCAGGGCCCCTTCGTTCGAAACTAACAAACATGGCGGCTCAAGTAGCATCACAGTGTAACGGGCCGGGTATATTAGAGACTGAAAGGATTCAGTCTAGGGATGTGGGAGTTTTATAATGTAGTTGATCGATGCGAATGGGTGTTTTTTGTTTGATTATTCATTTTTGGTGTATGTGAACGGCGTATGTGGGGTGGGTGGGGGAGGGGGTGTCCCCCTCCCCCGCTGAAGCCTTGGCAATGTCATTTTTCAAAAACGCACATTGGTCTCATGAAATTGATAGAAAGAAGTAGAAATTTGTATGCGTTTCATCACTTTTCATGACTGAGGTATGATAAACGGTTTTTAAAAAGTAAATATAGCTGTGGTTTTAGTTTTGTTTCAAATAATATAAAAGTGGTCATGGAGAGTTCCCATATATGAAGCGAGCGTCCCCGGGGTGGGTGCAGGCAACGACGCCCGGAAGCCATTGCAATGTTCACATTTCGAAAACACATTTTTCTCATGTATATATAGTGGATGAAACATTTGAAATTGGTATGTAGTCCACTTTATAATTTATGACCAAGCTTTTTATAAAACAAAATCTGTTATTGTTTTTAAATTTCAAAACCAAGAGAGGCCCTGCCCTAAATTTAATTAACCCGCGCATAGCGCGAAAAAAAAATTCGTGGGTTAGCAAATATTTCCTCAACGTAAGTAGGTATCATTGTCGCAGGAGGGGAAACGGGCCCCTGTAACCGCCAATGCAGCTCCTGTCTCTCTCCCGCTCTCCCCCCCCATCTCAGTTTTCTTTGCGTTCTTTCTCCTCCCTCTCTGCTGACTTTTGTCACCCCACCGCAAGGGCTTAACTTGTTATTTTTAACGGGCACTTAGGACCCCCGGGCCCCTAGGACCCCCGGCCCGGGGTCAATTACCCCTTTTACCCCCCTCCGTCGGCGGTACTGGTGTTGTAATAACTGAAATATTACACAGCTTTGTTTGAAACTTGTATCACTTGTTAACTGATTTATTCCTATGGTCATGAATTTAAAATCATGTTCGGCGGCGTGCGATTTTTGACGCCATTTGAAAAACATCCAAGTTCCCCCCCCACCCTGCACCCTGTACTCATATTCAATGAGAGCTCTCACTTGCAATGACTAGGTTACTAGAAAGCCTATCACTATTCCCTATGATAGGTGCTCTCTTTTTTCGTAGTAGCTAATTTTGTGTAAAGTTGCTAAGGATTGGCATCCATTTGGCCCGCCATCTTGGATTTGGGAAAATGCTAGCAGCATGGACAGGCCATGTATGTTTTCGCAATAACCGAAAATATATACATCACCGTTTGTTTGGAACTTGTATCACCTTGTTCGCATTGATTTTAGGTCCTTTTTTTAAAAAATTTACCATGTTTTGGCGGCCATATGAAAAAAAAAATCCAGTTCCCAGCCTGCACCGGCGGCATCTTTTTTTTTTGGTAAATCTAACACCTTTTACCTACTCAAAATTCAATTTAAAACAGATTCTTTACCATTTTTGTGGAGCGGTTTGGCGTAGCAAAATCCGGCTTATGACATGGCAAGTCTGGGTGTACGTATGTTATTATGTAAGAGATGAATGTGTGTGTGTCCTGGAACAAAAAAAAGGTAACAATTTTGCCATAACTTTTTTTCCAGATGACTAGAGCTGACCCCAAACTTATAGGTCTATTATAGTAAGGCACAAGCCCCTACTAACCATGTTAATCCATGTCCCCCCAGGGTCCTCCCCTGGGTCCGACAGGGGGGGTGGGAAATGTCCAAAAAGTCAACTTTCACCAAAAAAGGTAACATTTTGCCAACTTTTTTTTTGTTTTCCAGATGCCTAGAGTACCTAACTTAGAATATGTGTAAAGGGGCATAAGCCCCCTACTAACCGATGTAATCCATCCCCCAGGGTTCGCCACTGGGTCTGACAGGGGGGGGGTGGGGAATGTCAAAAAAAGGTCACATTTTCACCAAAAAGGTAAACATTTTGCCATAACCTTTTTTTCCAGATGAGCTAGAGTAACCTAAATAAACCTTAATATTGTTAGAGGGCACAAGCCCCTACTAACCATGTAATCCATGTCCCCCAGGGTCCCTCCCCTGCAGGGCCCGGCGGAGCAATATTCAGAGTGGATTAAGAAAACAGAAGAAAAAGTTTCCTTCCGTGTAACAAGTAGCGTACGAATTTTGGCCCGAAATTATTGCTCCGACCATAGTAATTCCCCCTCCTGCAGCGCAAAGCGCGGAACCCTTTCAAAGTTCGCTTTCCCCAAAACTTTTTCCTCCTTCCCAATGCAAATTTGATACAAACAATTTGAAATAATGCTTATAGGTTATGATCCCGTTTTTTAACAAAGTGAATATAGTGTGATTGGTTAGTAATTTTTGTGTCAATAATCATAAAGTGTTCATGTATAATTCCTAAATCAAGCTGCCCCGGTGGGTGGCGGGAGGGGTGTTCCCTGCACCGCGCGAACATGCGGGCGGACCCTTGCAATATATGCTTTCTAAAACTAACTGTAACCCCAGTCTCGGCTCTCTCTCTGGGTTTAGAGCGCACTTCGTTAAAAGATAATGCTAAACGATAATAAAAACTTGAGGACTTTTTCATCTTCCCCCCCCCCTGGCTGACATCCCTCCCAACCAACTTGTTCCAACGTGAATTTGCACAGGGCTGCCTGGAATTAACACTAGTAGTGATTAGCCCGCCGAGACTGTACGAATTTGTAGGGAAACTGTCTCCAGCATTATCGATTCACAAGTAACTTGACCGCATTAAACCTTCGCGCTCTCGTTTTCATTTTGTATGCTAATCCGGGGACCATACGATCGTATACTAACGCAACAGGTGGTATCAATGGCCCGCGACTTATTAGGTCTCTTTTATCGATTACAAACGACCGCAGGCTAATTTTAATAGCTCCTTCAAATTTGATAGTGCAATGAAGTATGCAGAGTCAACAATTGCAGTGTTTCACTTTGTACTTTGTGAGATATTTTTTATGTTTACATACATGTTTTCTAGAGGGCCTATTAGAGTGCCCATGTATGGAAA